>CABHPH010139336.1:0-13784 GCA_902168325.1 Peromyscus nudipes
CAGACCTCATTAAAACAGCTTATCACCCATAATCCAAAGACTTAAAAGGCTGAGGCAAGAAGATCATGGGTTTGAGGTCTTCCAGGGCTGCCTAGCGGCCACCCTATGCTGCATAGTCAGACCATGCATCGACAAAGAAAATAGTTTAATCAAATCACAGAACAGATTAATAAGCAATGACAACAGAGGACAAAAGGTAGACTGATGTCCCCAACCTCCACATTTGTACCACCTTAAAGCTATAGCTTTTAATAAAAAGTCATAAACCAACAAAAAAGGATCATGTTATATGTGACAGATAGAGATAGAAGATAGATGATGGATAGATGATAAACAGATAGATGATAGATAGATAGAAGATAGATGATAGCTAGATGACAGATAGATAGTTGATAGATAATACATAGCTAGACAGACAGATAGATAATAGAGAGATAGATGATAGATAGATAGATAGATAGATAGATAGATAGATGATAGATGATAGATAGATAGGTTAAAACATTGGCAAAAGGAAACCCTGCCTGTGAGAAGCTCCACTGTCTTATTTATAGATGGTACAGCAGCCATTATAAAGATGCTAAGAGAGCAAAAGGAAGCCATGATGCTTTATAAGATGAAGAACACTGTCTTCAGTTCTTTTCCACACATATTATAGGGAAAATGCTAAAAGACAAATAAAAAACACCAAAAAGAGACAGAAGTTGTGTGAAAGGACAAAATGGAAATTCCAGGGAGTTTCCAGAAATTCTGGAGTGAAACTTCACTCTAGGAAATCAGCAGTAGAAAAACAGAACCAGTGAGGTCGAGACAGATCAGCAGGGATTATGCAACACAAAGAAGAAAGGTAAAAAGATGGAAGGAAAACAGAGACCCTCAGAGAAGTGTGGGACACCGTTGACGCAAGCATACACTCACACACAAGCTTCTCCAAATGAAAGGAAAACCTCCCCCTACACATCAGTAAACTCAGTGCCGCCGTCCAAGTGCGACAGGAGCAAAAGGTCCTTTCCCACACATACTATAGGAGAAATGCTGAAAGACAAGGTCAAAGGAAATACTGAAAGCAGGGGACGAGGGCCGGGCATGGTTCAGTAGGTAAGCCACTCACTGTGAACTCTGAGGACTGGAGTTCAGAACCCACAGAAAAGTGAGGCAGGCAGTGTAGACCACTATAATCCCAGCATGTAGGAGGGAGAGACAGAGGATCTCCAGGGCAAGCTGCCTAGCTAGACCAGCAGAATCAGTAAGCTCCGGGTTTAAGTGAGAGACCCTGCTTCAACACATAAGGTGGAGAGTATTTGAAAAAGGCACCAACACCAATCTCTGTCCTTCACACACATGCACACACACGTGAACCCATATGTACATATGAGAACATACTCATATGTATACACACCACACACATTGCACATGAGCCTACATGTGCACCTACACACATGAGAACGTGGATCTACACATGTATGTGTATCGCACAGGACACATACTGAAAGAATGAGAGAAGCAAAAGAGAACTTGCTCATCACATGCAAGGGAACCTTAATACGATGAGCAACTGACTCTCGTCAGGAACAATGGAGGCCAGAAAGCAGTGGGAGGCATAGTGAAGGGCTGGAGCAATGGTCGCTGTCACCTAGTCTAGCGCCTCATAGAGCCTCATGCGTTGTGGCCTCACCATTCTGTCCCAACTGACTTGGAGCTAATAAAAGCATTTACTTTCTCATAGGTTGATAATCTATAATTTAGGCATTTCCTTCTAGTACCCGGAAGAGGAGTATAATAAAACCTGATCAAGTCAGAGGGGTGAAAAAAATCAAAGAAGAAATGAAGTAGAAACCATCGTACAACAGAGAAAATGAGAATACCACAAGTTGGTTCTTTGAAGAAATCATTGGAGCTAATAGGTCCCCACAAGAGTAATCAAGAAAAAGAGATGGCTCAAATTCTTAATATTTGCAATAAAAGGGGACATTGTACAGGATTGTAGAATGTGAAGAAATAACAGAGTTCCCAGGCTTAGTCTAGAATGCCCCTCAGTGGCTGCTCTGTCCTGTCTTATCTCCACACTGTCCCCGAGAGGGTGTAACCACATGCTGCTCAAAGAAACTTCCAGAAACAGGGAGTTCTCCTCCAAAAGCTGGCAACCCAGCCAGTCATAGGGACAGTCTATGACAAATGTCCTCTCCGTAAAGCTCTGATGTCACCTGGATTCCTGCCTGGTTGGTGAAGAGTGACCTGAATCCCCATGTTCGTGTGACTGCCCTCCAGAGACTTAAGGAGCAGCTAGTGTATGGAGCAGTTGTCCTTATTCATAGAATCTGTAGCTATCTCCAATGAAGGCAACTTCCCTTGCCACCCTGTGTCACTGGAATTGAGTGCAGGCCGTAGGTTTAGACAGATATGCTAAGGTAGCTTGCCGGTCTTCCACACACACAAGCACACAGCTTTCCAAGCCTTTCCTTCGCTTTCTCGTCCGTCACCTTGGCCACACTACTGTGCAGAAGCAGAGAAGCAAACGTCACTGTGATGGGCCACAGGGGTGGGCAAACACCCTAGAGACGGTGTTGTGAGCTGGTAGAACCTGGGTCACTGAGATCTGGAGAAAAGGGTTCCCAGGTCCATGCTGCTTCTCTTTGGACTTTTAGTGGAGAGACACAAAATTCTGTTTTATTTAAGTCACAATTATGGCGCATCAGACTTAAAGTTAACATTGAGAACTCTGCAGGTAAATGTCACATGTTCTGAATCTTCCAGACTCCTCAGAAATCTTTAACAAATACAACACAGTGCATTCAAAAGGAACCATGGAAGAAATAGTGAGGAGAAAACTTCTTAATTTATCTACATAATTAAGCGAGTGACCTTCAATTAATGTGTGGTAATATTCATGCAATGACCATTTAGTCTTTTAGGAAACTTGAGTCACATTGGTTGATGAACAGGAAATGGGGGTGAGTAGAGGGGGAAGGGGAGCAGAGCAGAGAGGGAAGAGGAGGGGAGGAGAGGAAAAGAGAAACTTCTTTACATAAAACTAGGAATTTGTTTAGTAGGAAAGTGGTCCACAAGTCACCTCTTTATATTTAATCTCCCACACAAAGGGAAAGACAAAATATCAGTTTTCTACCAGCAACAACCAGTATGTAATCTCTGATATTGATCTCTGTGTGTGTGTGTGTGTGTGTGCGTGTGTGTGTGTGTGTGTGTGTGTACCATGTGTGTGCTGGTGCCAGAATAGGGGTCAGATCACCTGGAGCTGGATTTCCGGGTGGCTGTGAGCCACCTGATATATGTATTGGATTCCAAGCTCAGACCTTCTGGGAGAACAGTGAGTTCTCTTAACCACCGAGCCAGCAATTCCAGACCCCAGATCTTTAAAAAAAGATTATTCTAGGGATTTCACTTTCTTTGCCCTCAGAATGATATTACTGCACATTTACAATTCTGACTTTTTCAACAATAAACAATTCCATTCCTCTCATTTCCTGAGAGGTAAGGAAGCAGGTTGGGGAAGACTGACGAACTGGGATGCCTGTTTACAGGGTAACTGGTACCAAGAAGAGCAGAGAAGCCACGTGAAACCCAACCCTGGCCAAAGCCCCACACCGCTGTGCAGTGTCGCCGTGTGCCGCTCTGTGTTCTGATGGACAGCTCATGAACTGTGGAACGAGGACGTTCAGACCCATGACATCCAACTCTGCAACCTCGGGCAATGTATGTAACCCCTCTAAGCCTTGATTTTAATAAATGTAAAGTAGAAATGCTAACAACCGTGTGGAATGTGGTTATAAAGCATGGCATTAGTTGGGAGTCAAGCAAGGTTTGGGAGACCAAGCTAATCTCTAGAATTAGGACAGATAATTAAGAAATTTGCTGATTAAGGTTCAGGTTACCCAAAAATCCATGTTTTCCAACATATGTTTACTTGGAAATGTGATTTTTTTTGTTTTTATTAAATTCCTTAGTCAGTGAATTATAGTAAGCCACAATTATGGGAGCACTATTAGTTTTCATTCTTACATTTTCATAGCCTCTATTTCCATTTCATGGACTCGTTGACAGCTAAACCTGCAGCTCAACACCATACTTAGCTAGTAGATGGTTGCTTTTCTCTTTTTCTCCCCCCCCCTTTTTTTTGCCAAAGAGAAAATAGGACAGAAATGTGTTGGCTTGCTGATATTAGCTTCTCTTCTAAGGAAGTCACCCATTAAAAAGCAAACCACAGGGGGCTGGAGAGACGGCTCAGTAGTTAAAAGCACTGGCTGCTCTTGCAGAGGACCCAGATTCAGTTCCTAGCCCTCACACGAGAGCTCACAATTGTTCTGGAAGATCTGACACCCTCTTCTGACCTCTGTAAGCACCAAGCATACATGTGGCCCACAAATACACATGCAGACAAAATGTTCATACACATTTAAAAAAAAAACCGCCCCTGTGTCTGATGTCTGGTCCTTTTGAAAGGTACTTTTATTTGTTATTATTATTTGTTTGACTGTTCATTGTGAAAGGCAATGATGCAATAAAACATCTTTGGTAAAAAAAAATAAAAAAAACCACACACACACACACACACACACACACACAAACTACTGACACCTAATTATTCTACTCAAAGATGTTTCTATAATGACATTTACATAGGCATATATAAATCAAGTATTTTTACATTGCAACAAGTGTGAGTCTTACTTCAATAAAATCCAGTGTTTAGAAATCCCAGTGTAGCAGCAGGAGAGATGGCTCAGTGATTAAGAGCACTGGCTGCTCTTCTAGAGGACCTGGGTTTGATTCCCAGCAACCCACATGATGGCTTACGACCACATATAACTCCAGTCACAGGGGATCTGACACCCTCTTCTGGTTTCTGTGGGCACAGTGCTCACTTCGTACACAGACATACATGCAGGCAAAACACTTATACGCATAAATAATAATGATTTTAAAAATTAAAAAAAAATTGATGTAGCAAAAATAATCAGGACAATCAAAGTTTATGTCTTCTGGTGACTATAAAAAGTTAATTTCGGGCCGGGCGGTGGTGGCGCACGCCTTTAATCCCAGCACTCGGGAGGCAGAGCCAGGCGGATCTCAGTGAGTTCGAGGCCAGCCTGGTCTACAGAGCGAGATCCAGGACAGGCTCCATACACAGAGAAATCATGTCTCCAAAAACCAAAAAAAAAAAAAAAAAAAAAAAGTTAATTTCAGAAAAAACTGCTTTATTGTATTTTCTCAGAGAGTCATCTGTCAAAAAAGTATGGACATCAACATTCTTTGGATCATTTGTCTACTGATTTGGGCAATGTGCTACAGGGGTATTCCTCTGCTGCCACCCTGATCCCTGGAATTTATGAAGAAGTTATTTTTCATGGAAAAGAGGAATTCAAAAAGCTTACTTTGAAAGAGGAGTCTCTCGGACCACCTAGTTTTGCCAAATGTTTCCAGCTCTAAAGATGGATGAAGGGGTCAGGAAGAAAAGTGAGGGTATCTGAACAGAGACAGGAAATAGATCACCTGTTACAGTCTACGGACCTCTGGTCTGTGGACATGTAATATAAAAATCAGCAAGAGCCATGAGGTTTCCAGTGGTTTGCTACAGCAGGAAATGAACCCAGGGCAAGATGCTACAGTCTGAAGATGAGCCCAGCCTCGAGGAGCGAGCAGGAAGAAAGGGAGAGAGTAAACGCCTCCAGGGAAGTCTGATGAAGTGCAACAGGGCTCAGGCAGGAGATGGCCCTTCCACTGGGAGCAAAGCCATTCTGGGAGAGCTGCTGTGTCCTCCCGGGAGCAAAGGGCTGCCTGCATGCCTTTTGCAGTTCCGTCATGCTAAGTCGTCTGATTCTAGAGTTTCCATCCATGTAGTAACAATATTTTCAGGAACTGGTTCTCTTGTATCCCACGTCAAAGGTTACGTTAACAGAAAGAAACAAAACCAAGGTCTGTAAGCTGTGTTTTTGCTTGTTTGTTTTGTTTTGCCTTTCCTTTTCTTTCTTCTTTCTTTCTTTCTTTCTTTCTTTCTTTCTTTCTTTCTTTCTTTCCTTCTTTTCTTTTTTCTTTTTCTTTTTTTTTGGTCTCATTTAATGCTGTTTGAAGATTTATTTATTCATATTTTATGTGGGCAAGTGTGTTTCTACACATATGTCTTTGCATCATATGTGTGTCTGCTGCCAGCAGAGGCCAGAAGAGGGCGTCAGTTCCTCTGGAACTGGAGTTACAGGTAGTTGTGAGCTGCCATATGGGTGCTGGGAATCAAACCCAGGTCCTCTGGAAGAGCAGCCAGTGCTCTTAACTGCTGAGCCATCTCTCCAGGCTCAAGGCTATGTTCCTATCATCTCGACACAAGGTCTGAGGAGCTCTGCAGGACAAAGTTTGTCCCTAGAAAGGATGGGATGGTAAATATCCCAGCTGTCTCAAGGAATTCTCTTGTTGAACCTGCCTGGAGGCCATGTCAGTTTTCTGTGCTTGCCCTGTGTGTGTGTGTGTGTGTGTGTGTGTGTGTGTGTGTGTGTGTGTGGTTTTTAAAACATAAAAATCACCAACCAAATAACTAAGATTTAAGATTTAAGTTCTCTCTGAAGAGGCAGTGTGTTATTCAGATGTCACTGGGAAGACTGGGGATTACTTCATTCCCCCATTCCCGATCACCACCAAAACCTTCTGTATCAAGCTCTTTTCTGAAACTTTTGCAGCCCTGATTTCCTCCACGAAAGGGAGATGTTCATTACCAAGGTTCTGGTGACATAAAGTCAACCCTATTTTCTTAGCCCTGCTATGATATCAGTAATTTCACCAACAAGAAGAGCCCAGAGTCGCTGTATCCGTGTGTGGCAGAGACGGGGGACTTGGAGAAACCCCCCAGAGCAACAAGGCTCAGCCCAGGCCTTTTCCCTAAGCAGTTTTGTTTGTTTGTTTGTTTGTTTGTTTGTTTGTTGTTGTTTTGTTTTTTGGGGAAAGCATTTCTCTGCGTAGCCCTGGGCATCCTGGAACTAGCTGGGTAGACCAGGCTGGCCTTGAACTTAGAGATCCACCTGCCTCTGCCTCCTGAGCACTGGGGAAAAGGTGTGCGCCACCATGCCTGGCTTCTCTAAGCTGTTTTGAAAAAGAATTTTCTTATAAAATTCTACTTGAAGATGGAAATAATGGGAGGAGAGAGGCAGTTAGAAGGCTCCTTCACCAAACAAAGGGAAGTCCAAAGTCAAGATGGACGGAAGAATTTGTATTTGAAACGTAATTATTTGGACATATCAGTAGTAGTATTAGTGCTGTGTGCATGTGTGGTAGGGGGTGTATGAGTTCTGGAGTGTGTGTGTGGAGGTGACAGGACAATTTTTAGGAGTGGATTCTCTCCTCCCACCTTGTCGAGTCAAGGTCTTGTTGTTTTAGCCAGGCTGGACTCCTGGCCAGCTGGCTCTTGAACTTCTTAGCCATTCTCCTGTCTCCACCTCCCTTCCACCCCAGGAGTCCTGGGATTACAGATGTATACCATCACATCCAGCTTTGTATATGGATTCCAGGGATTGAAATCCGGTTATTAGGTTTGTGGGGCAGATTTGCCCTCATGGAGCCATCTTGCTGGCCCTGAAGAGAAGGTTTCTGACCCGTCAATGCACTTAGGAACGGGGACAGCAGAACCTCCTATCTAAGGGGCTTGGAGTCAGAGTCTTGGCCCCGCATGTTCCTAGCTACCATCTCTGAACTCCTGGTCCTTCCCAGTCCCTGCAATCCCCCTTCAGGTTCTGAGAATCTCAGCGCTGTGCCAATATCTTCCCTTTTTGCCTAAGCTGGTTTAAGCAGACACTCCTTACTCAAAAGCAAAGGCGCACTAATAAAATCAGTGTGTGTTTGTGCTTTACACAATTAGCACCACAGACTCCTCAAAAGTGGAAACAGACCTTGGACATCACCAGCTCCATTGATACATTCATTTAAAACATTTAAACCAGTGCTTTCTGCATGCAGGGCCTTCTGAAAAGCTGAAGGGCACGATGTTAAACAAAGAAGACATAGACCTTGGCCACATGGAGTTTTGTAGTTACTGGAAAAACCATCAACATTTGCTAAATGGTATCTTTACAGAAAGGTGCTGTAGGATGGTCTGTATGTCAAATTACTCTGATTGGTCAATAAATAAAACACTGATTGCCCAGTGGCTAGGCAGGAAGTATAGGCGGGATTAACAGAGAGAATTAAAAGAACAGGAAGGCAAAAGGAGTCACTGACAGCAGCCGCCATGACAAATAGCATGTAAAGATGTCGGTAAGCCACGAGCCACGTGGCAAGGTATAGACTTATAGAAATGGATTAATTTAAGATATAAGAACAGTTAGCAAGAAGCCTGCCATGACCATACAGTTTGTAAGCAATATAAGTCTCTGTGTTTACTTGGTTGGGTCTGAGCGGCTGTGGGACTGGCAGGTGACAGAGATTTGTCCTGATTGTGGGCCAGGCAGAAAAACTCAAGCTACAGAAAGGTAACACCCAGAGTTAGTGTGTGATGATCTAAGTCAGCCTGGGGTTTCACTGAAGGTCCCCCTGAGGACACAGAAGATGAGCTGGTTCTCAGCATAGAAACAGTGTGTATAAAACCATGGACATGAGATATAGCTGGACAAGTTAACAGAACAGAAAGACAGCATAGGATGACGGGCTGATAAACCAGGGTTTTTATGGGACGTTTTAGGTTTGCTGCTGTTATTTTTCTGTTTATTTATTTATCACTTTTGTAGTGGTGGGGATTGAATTTACGCTCTTGCACGTGCTAGGTAAGTGTTCTACCACTGAGCTACATTCCCCATCCCACCCATTTATTTTGAGACAGGGTCCTACTGAATTGCTCAGGCTACCACTGGACTTGTGACCCTCCTGCCTTCAGTCTCAGAAGTAGCTGGGATCACAGACCTGCCTTTATGAAACATTTTGTAAGCCAGGGTAACAAGGGGATCACTGAGCTCCTGTTTAACTTGTGGTCGGCAGTGGGTAGAAGCTGGGAACTTAGGTTGTCTGACTCTAAGGCCAATTAGAAGATTTTATAACAAGGCTTTCTAAGAATTCTTTACTTATTTCTAAAGTTTAACACATGCTAACTATAGAGCAAGGGACATTTAATACTAGCAGAAAAAGCACCTTGGAAATGCCCCTCAGGTTGCGCAGTCTGGGTAACACATGGAAGACTTGTATGTCATGGGATCAATTCTAGGAACTAGATATTTTAAAAATGCCTTCTAGCATTAAGGTGCTCTAGTATACCATAGAAAATGTAGGATTTCTGGGCGGTGGTGGTGCATGCCTTTGATCACAGCACTCTGGAGGCAAAGGCAGGAGGATCTCTGTGAGTTAGAGGACAGCCTGGTCCACAGAGCAAGTTCCAGGACAGGCTCCAAAGCTACACAGAGAAACTCTGTCTCGAAAACAAACAAACAAAAACCCAACCAACCAAACAAACAAACAAAAAAAGGCAAACAAAAAAGAAAATATAGGATTATAGTGAAAATCTGTACACTAAGGACCTCCTGCCCAACCAAAATGTTGGCTACTTGCCCAATTCTTACTACATGAGTTGAAGATTGAAGATATTTATGCTCAGAAAATATCTCTGAAAATGCTATCAGGATATATAACCTAAATAGCTCATATTTATAAAAAAAATCAATAATTAATAATCACCCCAAATGGAAAGAACCACACCAGACAAGGGAGACATTATTCCGATTATCTGTAGTGTCTTAGAGGATGGGAGCTGAAGGACTCCTTGCTAACCCACTCCGTAAGGTCGAAGTTACCCTAACACCAATTTCCTTACAAGGAAACAGCAGGACAATATCTCACATCAGTACAGTTGCAAAAATCCTCAACAAAACCTTCACACATCCACCTAGCAGTGCTTACGAGAATCATCTGCTCCGACAAACAACTCAGATGTCAGGTGTAGCTCAAGATTTTCAAATGAGTGTATGAGTCAGTCACATGAACGGGCTCCATGGAGATTTCATAACATCATATTAAAAGATTCAAAACAAGATTTAAACAGCATTTGACAAAATCTGACACCTGTTCATGAGGAAAACTTTCAGCAAATTAGGACTAAAAGAGGCCTTCCTAACTTAGTAAGAAGAGCTTCAGAGAACCCTTAGCAGCCTCACACTTCAGGGCACGATGCTAAAGCTTCCCCACCAAGATCAGCAACAAGGCAGGAATGGTGCCTCACAACACCACTCTCCAACATACCTGGGACTACTAGCTAATTCAGTAGAAAAGAAAAGAGAGGCTGAAAGGAAGAAGAAAAACCCTGTTTTCAGATAGCATGATCCTGTGGGGCAAGAATCAGCAAGCTCTTCCTGGGACTGATAGTGATTGCAGTAAAGCGGTGAGATGCAGGTCAGCATACAAACAGACCGCTTTCTTACATTCTATATATCAGTGAGCAAGCAAGATTTGAAATTAACAGCAGAATACCATTCACATTAGCACCTCCTAAAATGAAATACTTAGGTATCAGTACAACAGAATACATACCAAATTCGAGGAAGACGGTAAAACTCTAGTGAACGAAGTCAAAGAACGAAAGAATCAAGAGACATTCCGTGTACAGAGACAAGAGGTAACAGTGTCCATCTCTCTACTCTCCGCCACCTGATCCACAGCACCACGTGACATCACTGCAGCCCTGGCTCTGAGCACACAGCTCGTGTGGTTTGCACTGTGCGTGCTGTCCCTCCACACAACACCAGCACCACCTGAGACGCTTCCCTGCAGATTCAAGGCCCTTGCAGGTTATGAACTGTGGTGGTCTTACTGTTCATACAAAGATTTTGTCCTTATAGAAAAACAATGATTTAATTCCAGAGAACAGAGACTGAATATTTTCTTGCCATTATTGCCTTGATTTCATGTATGAAATCAGTGTATCTTCAGATTGAATTTTGTTACAATGTCCAATTTGGAAAACTGCTGTTTGAATTGTTGACTTGAAGAGTTTCATCAAAATCATTAAGTGAATGTTGGCTTAGGATTAAAGACAGAATTCCCAACAATTTTTGAAATGGCCTTAAACATCTGCCATTTTTGTACTACATGTTTATTCAAAGTCATGTTCTCAGCATTGATGGCTATAAAATCAAAACATCAATTAACTGAAAAATATTGAAGATACTCGACCCACAGCAGTATCAAATACTCAGCCAAGACTTAATTTTATGTATTAACAAACAAGGACAGCAATCTCACCAGTAATAAATTTGCTTTCATCTTTCATGAGTGGTATAATTATCTGTGTACCAAGGAATTGTTTTTTACAATGAACTTCTTTATGAATTTTAAATCTTGAAATGCTCGGTTTGCACACCTATTTTATAGACCTGTAGACCTGCATCACATTAGATTCCTGTGGTGGAAGGAGTTGCAAGCAGGAAAAGTTTAAGGAACTCTGACCTATAGATGCAATAGACTCCCCTCGAAATCCCGGAGATTTAGGACTTGGTCACTGGATGCCCACAAAGTGGCCAGGAGGTTCATCTAAAGAGGCCACGGGCCTAGAGTAGCCAGCATGATTCTGAAGGGAATGAGCAAAGGTTAGGCCTGCCGTGAGTGAGGTCAAGACAAAATGAAGCCACACCAAGTGTGCTACTGGTCAAGGAACAAGGAGATGGATGGCAGAGTACAGGCCTCACACATAGACTCACATACAGTCAGTTGATCAAATAGCAATAAAATGGAGCAATGATAGTCTTTCCAAAATAAACCTGCTGGGTGCTGGGGGCGTAGGTCAGGTGACAGGACCTGCCCGACATGAATGGGGCTCTGGTTCTGGAACAGCTGAGCGTCCAGATGTAAAAGAGAGATAATCCAGCACAAACTATATCATAACTGTCACAAAAAACTAGCTCGAAGCTGATCATCTTGTCAGGGAGGACATTCCGGGGAGGGATAGAAGGAGGAAGCTGGGAGTGGAGATGATCAAGAAACGTTGTATGTATGCATGGAATTGTTAAAGAACAAACAAGAACGATTCCTACAAAAGAGGCTCACCAGCCTGAAGTAAAATGGAAACTCTAAATGCCCTAGAAGATAATGGAGGAGAATCTAGGTGATTGCTGCCATGCTGGGCTTTTAGGTCCAAATCCAGAAGCATGACTCATAAGAGAGGTACTTGATAAAGCCATTAAAATCATTTTTATTATTAAAAAAAAAACCTCCTAGAGTTAGAGAGATGTTTCAGCAGTTAAGAGCACTTGCTGCTCTTCCAGAGGACCCAAGTCACCTACATAGGATGGCTCACAACCTCCGGAAGCTCCTGCTCCAGGATATCTGATGCCTTCTTTTGTCTTCTGTGGGTTCATGTCTGTGCGCACACACATGCACACATTCACACATACATATGCACAAACGAAAACTAAATTAAAATTAAAAAGAAAACTTCTTATGGAACTGGAGAGATGGCTCAGCGGGTGAGGTGCTTGCATGCAAGTGTGAGCCCTGAGTTTGATCCCAGCCACCAGGTGAAAACTCCCCAGATGGCAGCCTGCCTGAACCCCCAGTGCTAGGGAAGCAGAGGCAGGCAGCTCCGGGGTCCCGCTGGCCAGCCAGTTTTGAAAAAATCAGTGAACTCCAGGTTCAAAGAGAGATGCTGTCTCAAAAATTAGGATGAAAAATGATTGAGGAGGACACCTAATACTGATCTCTGGCCGCTCAGTGAGCTCACACACACACACACACACACACACACACACACACACACACACACTCACACACACACACACACACACACACACACACACACACTGCTCTGTGGAAGTCAGTTCAGCAGAATGAGAAGAAAGTTACAAACTTGTTTCTGAGAAAATATTTGCCAAAGACACATCTGGAAGAGCACTGTTATCCAAAATACTCAAAGACCTTTCAAAACTCAGCAAAGAAAGAAACCTTCTTAGGAACTGGCCCAAGGAACTTAAGCCAAAGAATGTGCAACCCCAGAGTGCACCTGATCCTGCTGCATATAACACCCAGAGTGCACCTGATCCTGCTGCACACAACCCACAGAGTGAACCCTAGTCCTACTATGTACAGCTCCCAGAGTGAGCCTTATAAACACAGCGGACTTGGGGAATTAGGTGTCTATGTAGAGCCAACGTAACAAATGTCACCATGTGAAAACTGATAATGGCAGAGGGTACAAAGGACAGGTACATGGGAGACGTCTGTCTTCTTAATTTTTCTGTGACTCCAAAACTGCTCTTACAGAATTAAATCTAGACTGGGGAAATGGCTGAGTGGTTAAAGTCCTTTCCACATGAGCCAAAGGATCAGGGTTCGGATCCCCAGCATGCATGTAAATGCCGGGTCGTTGTGGCAGTCTGCTTGTAATTTCTGCCTCAGAAGGAGGGGACGAGGGATCCCTGGAGCAAACTGGTTAGCAAGACTGGGCATATTGGGTTTGCCTGGGGGACTCTGCCTCGAAGCGTAGGTTCAGGAGTGATGGAGGAAGACTCTTAATTAAGACTTCTAATAAACTTCAGGCCTCCACAGGCAGGTGCACACATGTGACCCTCCGAACACACAGGAAAGGAGAAAATGAAGAAGAAATTTAAAAAACTGGTCTTTAAGACCTGGGGATGCTGTTTCATTGGCAGAGTGCTTATTCAGCATGCACAAAGCCTTGGGTTCAACCCCCAAATCCGTAAACCAGGCATGGTGGCACAGACCTGTAATCTCAACACTCGGGAGGTAGAGACAGGAGGATCAGAAATTTGAGGCTAGTCTGATGTACATGAAATCTTTACATTTTTAAAATTGTT
>CABHPH010139337.1:0-25994 GCA_902168325.1 Peromyscus nudipes
AAGAGTATAAAATGCTCTGTCCTGGCAAGGGAGCTTATGATTTCCTCAATTCCCATCCTTGAAGGTGCAGAGTCTACTGCTGTTATTTACAGAGGAAATGTCAACGACTGTGGGGGGCAGGAGAAGAGGCCAGACACTGCTTCCCGCTGGGGAACTGTTTGCAATTTACTTAACAGTTTAATTCCATAAGGAAGAACAAAAGTTCAGTGGGAAAAAAAGCACAATCAACAAAGAGAAAATATTCTTCTGACCTTGTGCCTTTTGAGTGTCAGAAGTCTGGGTTTTCTGGGGAATGTGGCTTTACAATAGGAATAAGGTTATTGGATTAACCCTCCTCTGCTTTAAATTATAAAAATAAGAAACACACACACATACACACACACACACACACACACACACACACCATGCCAAGGTGTTACATTTCAGAGTAAAAATATTTTAAATTCACAATCAATGTTACTCAGTGGATAAGTGTTTGGATTTATTTAAAGTGTGACTGGGTATTTGCTTAATTATTCCAGCAATACTAGTAATGTTTTCATTAGCAGGGGTTAGAAGCCTGTGTGTATTCTCTGTCAACGTCCTACACAGGATCATAAACCTGTAAATTGCATGTACAGTTGGAAAGTCAGAAAATTGTGACTGCAGTCCTGTTATTCATTATCCCCATGAATGTGGCCTGTCTGTACATAAGCTAGTTAATAGTACCCCATCACAATGTCCTAGTTTAATGCTTTATGCTAAGCCAGGAAGCCTGGCCTGGAGCATTGCTCTCTGGTAATGATGATACCCCATATCAGCTGGTTAAGATGAAGTTACATGGAGCCCAAACAAACAGCCCCAGCGTCAGAAAGCAGGAGTGACCTTACCACTCTGGCATTTGCAGACATGCATGGGTGGCAAACATGCCTAGCCCTGCCTTTGTCCCCAAAGGAGACCAAAGGGAATGCGTCTCAGGAGGGAACCTAGAAGCTGAAGCCCACAAGTGTTTTAGGAGGTGGACTTAGAAAAGTCGCTTACTAACATTATTCCCAGGTGGGGCAAAACCAGATGTGGTGAAGCCTGAAGCTTTCAGTAAATGGAATACTTAATGACTATGTCTTAAAACAAAAAGCATCACAACACATTTAAAAACTTATTGGAAAATATTACAAGTCACAAAATACTCAATAAGGTTGAAATGTAACTGGTAAACATCTATATTTCCTTTACATTTTTATCTCCATCCTTGACCTACCTCTTCACAGTAACAATAGTTTCTTTGTTCTGTATCGATAATTTCAAATGTACTCATTAAACACTTGAGAGCAAAACTGAGGCACTAATATACTGCCTCACTTCCTCTAATTTCCAGGGCAGAGTCTCAGTCCTTGTGGTCCCAGTGGAGAGCTCACACCACACTGGGAAGGTGCTCAAGTAAGGGTGCCTTATTTCAGCAGGTAAAAAGCAAAAGTGTAAAACAGGTGGAGGGCAGACTGAGCTGAGCTAAGCTGAGAGGCAATGCAGGCTACCTCTTCTATCTGGACTCATAAACCCTATTCTACTGCTTCTCTCCTAATCTATACTGAAGAGCTATGGGGATGGTCTCCTTCCTGGAAGAGGCAGAGGTTTTCTGAGAAGTTGCTCTTACCCACAACTCAGCCTCTTATAATTAGAGGCATTCAATGCAGGAATCGGTATGTATATATAAATGTGTAACTATCCATACAGCTGGGATGTTTGCTAGGGGAAAGAGCAAGGGTGCCTTGTGTGTACTGTCCAGGAAGACTACCTAAGCTAGTCTGAGCCTGCTGAAACTAGCTTTGTTAGTTTTGTCATACCTGTCCTTTCTCTTATCTGGTTAGCTTAGCTGACACATACCTAGAGACAAACCCCCTTATTTACCTTCTTTAGTGTTCCAATTTGTTTTCCCAATCACACAATGGACTACAAAAGATATGCAATAAAGATAATGGGAAGTACTTTGTAATGGAGAACCAAGTTGTTGAGACAGAGGATGATAGACAACACTCAGGGACAATCAGTCAGAGTATCCAGGGAATGACCTAAGGAAAGCTGAAAAAGAGTTATTAGAAAAGCAACAGAAACTCTTAGGCAGTGGGAAAAAAGCGGCACCCAGGGCAGCAGCAATGGCAGAAGGGAAATTCCTTTCTCTTTGAGAACAGGGGCTCAGTGCTGGCAACCAGAGCCAAGGCAATATTTATTTTATTATTTTTTAGGCAGGATCTCACTATGGAGCTTACTATACAAACAAGGCCAGCTTTAAGCTCACAGAGATCCACTTCCCTCTGTCTCCTGAGGGCTAGCATTAGAAGAGTGTGCCACTGTACATGGCAGGATATCATTGTTGCTATGATGGCTCAGCAGCCTGGGAACCTCTATGAAATACATGCTCAGGAAATTCAGACCAAGTATCATGGGTGAAATGCTGAAAATTGACCCAAAGAATGTTGTGAGACTGTAGGTGTAGTGGTTTAAGTGAGAACGTGTGGGAGGCCTACCCATTTCTCTGTGGGAGGCCCACTCCCATTTTTTCCCCAGGGTACTCTTGGGGAGGGAGAAGTGAGAAATATTTAGATAGAAAGATAGAGGGGAGAGAAACAGATATAAATATAGGATAGCCACAGGAAGGCCTGGATCAATATCCACTGGCCTCTTCTGTCTCTTCTAAAGAATGTTTTATAGGAATGCCAAGGGGTGGAGCAAAAGGCCTCCCCCTAGCACAGCCAAGTGCAGACCCTTCCAATTACCTGGTAACCACATATGTGGTCAAGCAATCCTCTAATGCAGCCCTGCTAGGTAAAGCAAGTTCAGATCTCACTAGGAAACCTTTGTGGGCCTCCACAAGAATGGCCCTCATAGGCCCATATATTTGAATGTTTGGTCCCTAATTAATGGGACTGTTTGGGAAGGATGAAGAGGTATGGTCTTATTGGAGTGGGTGTGGTTTTATTGAAGGAGTGTGTCACTGGGGGTAGAGGTAGGCTTTGAAGTTTCAAAGCAAACTCTCTCCTCTCTCTCTCTCTCTCTCTCTCTCTCTTTCTCTCTCTCTCTCTCTCTCTTCCTGCAACTTTTGGATCAGATGTGAGCTCCCAGCTACTACTCTAGCACATTGCCTGCCTGCCACCATACTCTCTGCCATGATGATCATGGACTCACCTTCTGACCTTCTGAAACTGTAAGTAAGCCCTCAATTAAATGCTTCCTTTTATAAGTTGACTGTGTCATGGTGTTCATCACCATGACAACAGAACAATAACTAAGACATTGGGAAAACTTTGAGTCAGGTCTGCACAGCATTCAGTGAATTTATCCCAGTGGGAAGTATCTGTGTTCTTAATATTCCCATAGAAGGTATCTTAAGCCATTTTCATCCTAACTAAATCTCACTAGGTACAGTGCCTCTATACTTCTCTTATGTAGATTCCAAACAGGCATGGCCATCAATGCCACCCTAGGTAAGGGAAAGAATATTGGAGAGAAAGTTGGAGTAATTAGTCAATTTGTTTAAAATAACTTATTTTTGTCAATTTTATAGAAACCTTATGTCCCCAACCTAATCATTTAGTAGAAACTCTGCCTCTAGTTCTGTGCCCTGATAGCTCACTATCCTCCCCCAGCTCGGTGCAGGTGATACGTCAAAACAAATAGTTGTATAGTGAGCTTCAGCTGTAGTATTTTGGCATCTCTAGTTTCCCTGAATCTGGAGATTTAGGTGTTCTGGTTGGGTTTCAGAGGGTACGTATCCTTTGGCTGTGGTTCACTTACCTATCTATCAAGTCATTCCCCCAAATACCCACTGAATTCAACCATCATTAAAAGATCATGACCAAAGCTGTGACTAATTAAAAACTTGGAAGTCATGGATCTTGTTTGGGGGGGGGTCTTGGTCTAATAGAAGAGACAACAATCATCTGTGAACTACAATGCAGAGCAGACTATATTAAAAGAAGTCAATGTTTGAGGGAGTGGCCAATTGAGCCAACTCTTATGTCTCTGAGTCCTTTTATAACCTCTGATCCATGCTTTTCATTTTTTTCATCTATAAAATGCAGGTTGTACTCACCTCACAAGACTAATAGAAAGATTAAAGAAAATACAAATCATGCAAATTGCCTAACATAAGGTTTTCTATAAATATGTCTTCCTGGAATCAAACATAGTTTCACTTTTTAAATATCTACTTCTGTTCTATTGCTTAATAAATCTGTTGAAAGTGGAATAATAACTAAAATAGTGAATGCAATTGTTAAAAAGTAAGACACATAAGAGTTTCTTAGAGAACATCTGGCTTTACCCAAGCCTCAAAGGACACAGTAGACACAGAGAGGAGAAACTAAGAATGTTTAGCATAGGAGTCCCTCAATAACAAGTGATCAAAAGACAGATCAAACTAACTGAGTCAGAAGAGGAGAAATGGTTGGATCATGTAACATGCAGGACCAGGGGCAAATTTAGTATTAGGTTGGCAGCACCGTGAGACCCCAGGGGTGAGCTTTCTGAAGCTGCCTCTCTAGTGCTGGACTCTGCTTTCCTTCACAGTTTTTATTCCTAGGCAGGTGTTCCCATTGCTTGGCAAACTGCTACTGCAGCTCCAGGTTTTGGGCCCAAATCTGCAGTCTACATGGAGACTCTTTGATTTGGAATATACTGAAGACCGTATCCACAGAGACAGCTGGGGGCTGAGGTGCAAATGTCGAAGCATCCAGACTGGCTCAGATCACAGGGACTGATGATGAGGAATGGGTAGCCTATCGAAAATGTCCAGATAGGAAGAAGGGGAAACTGATGTGGAATGGTCCAGAGCTATTTCAGGAAGGGTTATTGAGCACCGCTCCCCCAAGGCTAGTGAGGACACAGGTGAGTATCTGCTGCTTCTCTCAAGTAGGGGAGGAAGGCTCCTCAAGGGGTCAAGAAATGCCATTTGCTCAGGGAAGGCTAAGGTCTCTTTCAGCTGGAAAATGCTGGAGACTTTTCAAAGACTGGACACCAGAACTGAATTTGAAGGAACATATTGAAAAAGTAGTACCCATAAATTGTATGCAAACCAAAATATCTGTAAACCAGCCCAGTACAGGCTCCGAAGCTGTGGTGCTGAGGGTGCTGGTGCCACAGAAAGCCATAAAAGAGGTTGTAGGTAGCAAAAGTTACCTTGCCTGGACACAGGTCTTTGTCTTCTATTTTAAGTGATCCAGTGTTTTGTTTGTATTCCTTTGTCAAACTAACCAGATCTCTTTATTTTATCTTACTGCATCCTGTAAAATGAATCATGTTCCAGTGCACTTGAATAGTGTACTATTCAGGGGCATTTGTAAATTCACAAGGTGCTCCAGTAGTAGAACATTGTTATCTTTCCAAAACAAAAACAGTGCTCATCAAGTAATCCTACCCTACTCTGCTTCTGTGGCCCTGGCAATCACAGTCCTGTTTTGGACCTCTATGGGTTTACCTATTCTGGATACCAAACGACACACACTATGACATTTTTCATCTGGCTTCTTTAGGCAAACCAAGGTTTCACAGTTACCTGGGACTCTTTTGATACTAGTACTCATATTCTGTTTCCTGCAGCTATGCAAATAAACCTAAGGGAATTCTACAGCTGGGCAGCCATCTTAATACGAGCCTTTTGCCACTCAACGTCCACTCGCTCTCAGAGCTTGTGCCTCTGTGTATCCTGTTGTAAGAACGCCTTGAGTTTCTTCAGTAGCTACAGAAAGTAGTGATTAGTAAGCAGTTGGTTGCATGTTGGGTCTACATAACTGCAAATCACTTTGGAGGGGGGCAAACAGAACCTTTTTTTTTTTCTTTTCAAGGACAGCCAGTCAGCACAAGAAAGTGGTACTTTAGTATAGTGTGGTAACACATGACTATATTCTCAGTGTTCCTAAAGCTGAGGCAGAAGAATTATGGTTTGAGGTCTGCCTACCTAGGATACATATGAGACTCTGTTTCTAAAAAGAATAGAAAAGAGGAGAGAACGAGGGAGAGAGGCAGGGAAGGAGAGAGAGAGAGAGAGAGAGAGAGAGAGAGAGAGAGAGCTCCCCATTGTGATGGCCCTGCTTTGTGACAACAGCTCAGTCTTCAGTCATACTTCCTGGTTCTTACTTTTGGCACAGAAGTTTAGATATAAAATGTTGCTTACAAAACATCATTACTTTAAAGGTAGAAAAATTGATGAAATAACTTAAGAAATCCAAGATCACAAAGCTAAAGTATGAAAAGCCCATTTTAAAAATCAGAAATTCTTGAGCTGAATTCAGCACTCTGAAATAGCACGGCATCCAGTACTTTTCTCCCCAGAAGCAAGAAGCAAATGTAAGCAAGCAGTAAGGCTGAAGAAAACCCTGGAAAAACTGGCACAACTCTCCTTCAACAAGTTTTTAATCAATGCAGATCATAAAGGGGGTGACGTTGCACTTCTCAAGAGAAGAAAAGCCAAATGCAGAAGCAATTTGGATCACAAATCTTAAGCAATGGAATGAATGGACCTTGCTTTCTGTTATGTACACATTTGAGTGGCACTAGGGTTATTTCTTTTTTCCTGAGTGGGGTTTCTCCTTATCTACATGGCTTATCCCTATCAGCATTATAAAAATGAAGATCCTCACCTGCTAGCTCCTGTCAGGTGAGGATTTGTCCCCAAGGGCACAGAAAATAGATGATACAATAGCGGGGAGGAGGTGAGCCAAGGCTGTAGGAATCACAGCAAGAACACAGCATCAATGCCAAGGCGCCCTACCCAGTCAGTAGCAGCTAAGCCACTGTCCTGCTGTGCCAAACATGGCTTTGAAATGGGAGCTCAGATCTTGTTCAGGAGAAGTGCAAGCCTGTAAATACCATTTCAGGGCTTATTTATTTATTTATTTATTTATTTATTTATTTATTTATTTGTTGTAACATAAAGTTAATGATATTTAAAATATGCATGATACATAACCCAGCAGAACAGTGAATTATCTTAATGTCTGAACAAGTAGGGATGGTCTATAAAGAAAATGTTCAGAAGTCAGTAGAAGTAAATGAAATTGTAAAATGCAATTAGGAAAGGGAGAGGAAAAAAAAAACCCAGGTGTGTACACAGGAGCACAGAAAGAGAAAGAACAGGCTCAAATGTGCTGGCTCTGTTTTTACATCCCATCTTTGAAACACTGACTTCCTGGATGTTTGCCTCAGTGACTCCTGAAAATTTCCTGGCCATAATTTACTTCTTGCTTTTTAACACAGAGAAAAGGTGCTGGCTAGAGAAAACTGGCTGGATTGTTTTCTCTCTGCAGCGGTCCTGTGCAAAAAACCCTCCTCACCTAAAACAAACAAATCAAAACCCAAACCAAACAACAACAACTTCTAACTAATAGTTAAGGTCTCCAAAGCAGACTAGCAATGAGTCTCTCTAGGATAATCATTTGCACCCTCCTTCAGCCACATGTAATACAGGCTTTATTTAGCAAATAGCAAAGTCGTTTCCCAGAAAGTCAAAGGGCAGTTTCTGCTGTATTAATAGCTGCTCTGGGAGGGTCAGTGTTGTGCTAGCCTACATTTTTTCCAGGGCCTGGAGATGCAATTTCCTACAATCTGTAGGCAATTTCCTACCAATTTTCTTGGGGAGCTAATAGGCTGTGACAGGAGATGGAGCTAGCAAGCAGCAGGTAGCTTCAGAAAAGACAAATTGCATCGCTGCCACCTAACTGGGCAATCTAGATCGACAGAGTTTATAGCTTTGTAGTGTTATTGGGCCCCATGCTAACAGCAAATCATTCACGCTGCTAGCAGAATTTCATATTCCCTTCGCTTCCTTCTGAATTGGTTATTGCCTCGTATCACTTTGTAGCACTTTCCCTGGAAACCACAGTTAAAAAAAAAAAAAGAAGAAGTGTGTGTGTGTGTGTGTGTGTGTGTGTGTGTGTGTGTGTGTGTGACTTAAATGTCTCCTAAATTGCTTACAAGAAATTATTAGCATTTAGTAATTTCTCTTTACAGACTTAGGCTAAGCTGGTAGTCTTTAAGTGATGGGATAGGAAGATTAGAAAGATAAAAAGAAAAAGAGGAGAAGGTGGAAGAAGAGGAAAAGGAGACGCTACAAAGGTTGCAGGAATTTGGCAGCAGAGAGACTGTTTCTTATGTGCAGTAGGTCTATGCTTGTGTGTTGTCAAGCACATTTCAGAAAACAGCATCAACAGTGGCAAAGCATGTTTACAGCACTTATTTTTGCCTTGCCTTGATGTTTTTAAAGAAAAACTAATGGTTTAATATAACAATGGGAACATTTTCATAGAGTTAAACTGAAACACTTACCCCACCTCCCGCCCTGCTATCTCAGTGTGTGCCAGGCACTGAACTCCAGGTCTCCTTCATCCTAAGCATATGCTCTGACACTGAGCTATGCTTCAAGCCTAAATCAGTTTTTGTTACAAAAATAATAAATGTGCATCTTAAAAGATTTGGAAAGGATATAGGGAGAGGATTTACTAAAGAAAAAGCTAGTGATTACAGTAACTCATGTTTGTCCTCTCATTTATAAAGACCTACTCTAAGGCAAGAATGGCCAGCCCTGAGCTGCAGAGATGAATACGATGGAACTCTGCTGCTGGGGATTTGATCTGGGGGAAAAGACAGCTGTGCAAACAGATGTACCACAACTCTCCTGATGGAAGAAGTTGTATGAATCCTATAATGGGTACAGCAGCTCAGATTGAGTTAAACAGAGCAAGTAATAGCCAGGTGAGGGTAGATACATGAATCCCAGCACTCAGGAGACTGAGGCAAGAGAATTATGAGTTTAAGGCACAGCAAGATCCTACTTTTAAAAAAATAAAAACAAAGCTCAAATCAACACAAATAAATTTCCTACCTGAGATTCAGTTAGCTCAGCTTTCATCACTCAGGTCTAGTCTAGATGAGCAATATGCAAATAGTCACCTGTGCGCTCTGTTTATGTGCTGCTGAAAGTGTGCACACAGAGACGGACTGAGCACTAGCATTAGGGTCATTTTCCCCCATTGTCCTTAGAGAAAGGCTGCAGTGAGCCCAAGTGTTAAAGGAGCTACTCGGGAGAGTTAGGAGCTCTTTGTGTATGAGGAAGATGTGCTTACCTTCTACACTTCATCCCCAAATCATGTCTACCTCCAAACAGGCTGGAGAGATGGCTCAGAGGTTAAGAGCACTGGCTGCTCTTCCAGAGATCCTGTGTTCAATTCCCAGCAACCACATGGTGGCTCACAACCATCTGTAATGAGATCTGGTGCCCTCTTCCAGCGTGCATACATACATGAAGGCAGAACACCATATGAAATAAATGAACGGATGGATGGATGGATGGATGGATAGATGAAAGAAAGAAAGAAAGAAAGAAAGAAAGAAAGAAAGAAAGAAAGAAAGATAGATAGATAAAGATTTTTAAAAAGAATTTGGGAAAAAGGCCAGGGCAGCCAGGGTTACCTAATAGAGAGATACTGTCTCATTCTGCACCCCCCACCAGAAGAATAAAAGAAAGAATAAGTTCAGGAAAAAGGATAATCACCTCCTAAAGATCAGACAGCTCTGAAGACAGCACCTACACAACTCACTGAACACTGAGGAGTCAAGCTGGTGCCAACCAATGTCTTCACCCCTACTGGCTAGTGTTCCTGGTACTGGAAGGTACTCTGCACACACTACCAGAGGAGAAAGGTAAACACCAAACCAGCCACAAGCCTTGCAATCTACATGCTGGTGCAATAGTGGCACTCAGCTTGTGAGAGCAACCAACCAATATCGTATTGGATTTAAGGCCCATTTCATGAGATGAAGCCTGGGCCTGACACTGCTCAGGCTAGCGGAAACCAAATACTGTTGCTCTGCTAAAAGAACATAGCAAGAAAAGAACTCCTAATGACATTCAGCTATGCCCATAAATCAGTGTCTTGCTCATCAGAGAAACTCCAGCCTGCACCAGATGGGAACTAACACAGACCCACAGCTGGTGCTTAATACCAGGTATGACAGAGGCAAAGAAGAGATCACTTCCAAGAGAGAAAGAAACAAGCTAGGCAAGGCAATTTTCAAATTTGAGTCTGTCAGGGTTGATTTCAACACATTTGCTGGCTTTTGTTATAAAGACAGTTAGGGGAGACTCACCCAAAGAACAAAGTGTCAGGAGTCCTGGAAAGGCTACTTCCAACCCCAGTTCTTGGCACCAGCCAATCATAGGACGTGCTTTCATGCCAAAGGCTTATTTTGGTGGTCATAAGTTCTTCAGTGTTTCTTACTGAAAGTGTGCAGAGATGGACTGCTATAATCCTCCTTTCATGGTGATTTTGTGAGTAACACTGAGTCCTTTAACCAAAATATCAATACAGCCAATCCCTCAGTGTCTATGGGGGATTAGTTCAAGACCCTAAATCCATGGCTGCTTAAGTTTATTATTTAAAACCTATAATATTTGAATGTAACTTGCATACCTCCTTCTATATATTACAGGTCAGATCATCTCTCACTTACTTGGGATTTTTTGTTTTTGTTTTTGTTGAGACTGGATCTCACTATGCTGTCCTTACTGGCCTAGAACTCTGTATGTAGACCAGCGCTGTGGTTGATTTTAGTGTCAACTGCCACAAGTCAAAATCACCTGAATAGGGAGCCTCTCCAGAAGAATTGTTTTGATTGCTTTCATTGATGTAGGAAGACCCACTCGTGTGTGGACCTCACCTTCTGGTTGCAGCCCTGACAAAAAGGCCATAGCAGAAGGAGGATTATTTGCCTTTTGTTCACTAGGCCTTCGCTCTTGCCACCAGGTTCATCTAGTTTGTGTTGCTACTGATTTCCTTTGAAGACATCAGAGCCAGCATTTCCAGTCTTCCATCACAGAGAAAGAAGCAGTGGCTCTCCGAGTACCTTCCAGGTTTTCAGCGCTAGATAGGACTATTGAGACTGTAAATCATATAGACTCACCAACTACTGTCTTGTCAGTCTGTCCAGTATTAAACAGCTACTGTGGGATGACTCTGACTGCTGAGGCATCAGCCTCAAGTACCCAACAACTACTGGGTTCTCAGCCTCTTAGTGTGAGACAACTGTTGTTACAATTTTAATGGAAGCTCACTGAATAAATTATATATATACATTTTATATATATATATACATACATACATACATACATACATTGCATCAATTGTGTTCCTCTAAAGAGCCTTGACTAATATAACAAGTCTGGTTTTGATCTAACAGAGATCAGACCTGCCTCTGCTCTCCCCTCAGTGATGGGATTAAAGGCATGTACCACAACATCTGACTCTAGCTTATGTGTAATAACCAATGCAGCATAAATACTGTATAAATCATTGTATTATTAAGAAAATAGCAAGAAAAGTCTTATGTATTCAATATACATATATGTGTGTATTTTGATATATTATTTTCTTCAGTTGAATTGTAGATGAGATCCTACAAATGGTGAGTTGATTATACTCTTTGGTATAAATCAGTCAATTCTCATGAAGCTTCACTTAAGGAAATTCCAACTGAATTGATCTTGAGAAAGGCTCTCACATCTTCATGGCCCATTCTTCTGTAGATTAAGGATCAAAATATTCTGGGATATGGGATAAAGGGAGTAGAATGGACACCAGACGTCTACCCATAACACATCTCCGCAGACAGCAACAACACACCATAGAAAATGCATGGGGATGGGCCCTCAATTCTAGGCCTACTTTAAGTCTTATAAGCTATAGAAATCTGGTCTAGAATACTAAGATTCTAAGAGCATGTCATCACACTCAGATAGTGTCATTTCTTGTATGCTGCAGTCATGTCTGCCCATAAACAGGAGAAAAGTAAATCATAAAGCTAAAATGAATGGGAATAACACACAAAGTGGTAGAGACTGGGGTAAGACTGGGGAGCCACTGGCCCTCACTGTATCCTGTACCTGCTACTCTAAGAGTTGATAGTCAATTGAGGGAGAGAATTAAACTCACTAAACTTTAGAGATAAAGGACATATCCAGGACTTGCCCAAAGTCACATGTTGGGCATTTCATACATTACAAAACCTGGAATTTTAAAAAGTATGCATAAAAATAAAAGAAAATAAAAAGCACGCATACATTTTCATGACCTTCATGAACTTAGTTCTGGAGAGCTCAGCTCCTGTAACTTATCTGCAAACACTCAATAGTTAGGCTTCCCACTGCACAAACTGTCTCCACAGCAAGTTGCATCTGTTGCTTGGAGTCCCATCCAACTTAGTATTGAACTAATAAAATTCACTAGAGAGAAAAAAATATTGATATCTTTCATTTATGGCTAGCCTTTAATGATATATATGTGTATGTATATGCACACACACATATATATAAACATACACACACATATATGTATGTATATATGTACATATATGCATATGTGAGTTGTAAAATCTCATCATAATATTTAGAGAAAATAATGTTGAATAACATTAGTAAGGCTTACAGTTTTTCATGCTATGAACTCACAACATAAAATTTAAAGTATTAACACTGTCCAGGGGAAAGAAACTCGATGTTTAGTATCAGCCCTGAGGAAGTTTTTATGCCCACAGTAACGAAAATTGTAAAATGAATGAAAGCACATACCCTGAAATCCTTCGGCAATCACTCCTCAGCTTAAACCACTTACCATCGTAATATCTAGCCTCGTTAGCATAATGTTCCTACACGTTTGGCCCCTCAGAATAAGATAGGAGGAAATGATAACATTGAGCCACAATTCACATCCAACAAAGGAAAAAAATAGCAACCTCCACAGATTGTACAACTCTTTGAAATGACAGCCAGTGTTTCTTAATCAGGAACAGTGATAAAAATCAGAAATTCCATTGCTTCTTTGTTTGCAAAATTGGGTCTGACAAATGAAAAATAACCTTCAGTACTTCCCATGGTCTGGCAAAAGATTAAGCCAGAAAATAAAAATATTTTCCCAATCAGCAAATGTTCCTATGAACAGATTAGCCAACAATCCCAATTTCACTTCTTTGAATAATATCTTGCGTGCAATCCCATTTTCTAATGACCTTAGTTATCCAGAAATACAACTTGTATTTTAATGGGTTAGGTGACCTTAAAGGAATCAATGCCTCTCAAAGAAATGCCTCAGGGGACTCTGGTTTATTGCGTGGAAGATAATTCTTTCCTGAAAAGGGAGCAAAGCTTTGTTTGAAATTAGGATTTGGAGATCATAAAAGGAATCGATTGAATCAAGATGTTCTGTGTAATGTATGGTCCATTGGAGGCAAATTAGCATTTGCAGGTTAGTTGAGGAGGAAGATGAAGGGCTGAACAACAGAAGCTTTGTTTCCTACTTGCGCAACTTCAGCATTTGTTAGAAGATGGTAGGTTACAATGACTTAAAGGGTGGGGCAGGGGAGAGAACATGAGAATATGTTAGTCATGTTCCAGAATATCTTGACCAAACCACAAAATAAGTTCTGAGTTTACTGTAAGTGCTGCCAGTTTAAAGCAATGTTCTGGTGTGGACTGCAGAGAGGCAGTGGAACAGACAGTGTGAGACTAAAAGACTGGGTTTCAAACAGATTAGAAGCATAACGAGGGCCAGGACAAGTTCATTTTCAGTCTCCATGGTGCATGTAGGGTTGGAGTCCCTTTGTGACCTTGCTAGCCTGTAAACTCACTGTTCCTAACAGGAACGTGGAAACTATGTGTCTGTGTTCTTTGGTGTGTAGGTATAAACGTGTGTGCAAGTGACCTCGGAAGCCAGAGGCTTCAGACCTTTCTTAACTGAATTGAGGACATACTTCCTTAGTCACAGTTATTTAGTAAGCTCTAATGTTCAAGGCCCTAGTTCAAGTATCACCATACTAGTTCCCACTACAACCGTGACTAAAAGATTGGCAAACATGGCTTAAGAGATGACTTATGGCACTCTGCCAGGGTTCTGGAGTCCCGCAGCCATGTCTAGTCCCACTGCAGACTAGGAATATGAGGCCCCCTATGATTCCTATGCCTACCTGGTTGACCGTGATATGCACATGAGACACACAAGTAGGACCTTGCTTATGAACACCTAGACCTGTGATATCCCCTAAACTTTACTGGCTTCTGGAACAAAAAGTGTGGGAAGCTCGGCATAACAGAAGTGAGAAAATGCCACAACATCCGCCCTTCACTTTGCTGTGCTGCCTTGTGCTTTTTAAATCAGCATGCTTCCCTTCCCCAGGAAGGGATGACCTTACTTATCTTTGCTCAAAGGCTGGGAATGTTTGCTAAATAGCTGTTGAATGAAGAGGGAAATAGCTTTTAAAAAGGAGCTTAGTGCTCCCAGAATAGAGTGTGCTTGTTTGTCTGAATGGATGACTTCAGTTGATAAAAATGTGAAAACCCTCAAAACAGAAACATAATGAAATCTTGGGACCAGAAGGTTTATGGAACGGGGCTTTCCCTGTGTCCTGATGTGACAGAACAGGTTCATCAACCTCCTCTGTCCGCACAAACACACAAGATCAAATTCCTTGGGCTGAGCGTTGAAACAGCTGATGCTACCAAGTCTGTCTCAGAATCACCGGAGAAACCGCCCATTTGCCTCATGTTCACTCCAGCATTTTCAGCTGTGCTGCCCATCGCCACAGATATGCTCATTCTGTTAGTTGCTTCTCACTTAGTCAACAGTGTCAATGCCACTCAAGTCTGGCTCAAGTTTATATTTCCTAACTTTCCAGAAGTACCCAGACTTCTTGTTTTCTTCCAAGTCTGTTGTTTCCTGACCTTTCTGCGGTTTCCACCATGGCTACACATTCAGTCACTCACAAGCAAGAGCTGCCCACGTACTGTAGGGAAAATTCCATACTGGTGAGGAACTGAATGAAAATGGCTTGAAATCTTCCACAGAAAATTGAGAAAAACTTATGCTGCAGCAAATTTCAATGAGGAAATATGAAATCGATGAAGCCCAAGCAGGCTGACCACAGAGAATCACGCACAGTCACTGCCCCTGAGCCCAGATACGTGCAGCCAACCTTGCTTTTGTTCAGCTTGCTGAAGAAACAGCTTTCTCCCATCTCAGAAGGGCTTCTTTAGATCTCACGAGTGACCCAAAGGGCTTGTCGACTTACACGTCCTGACTTCATAGGTAGCAGGTACAATTATGAGTGTGTATTTTTACAGGATTCCAGGAGAAAGTGATGCCCCTGCTGAACAATGAATGGCCAGCATCTAAAGCAAAGCTTCTCCGAGTGTGTCCCTTGGTTCTGACATCTGAGATGTGGACTTTTGTAGAAAACTGATTGAATCAGAAACTCTGATATGGCCCCATATAGAAATGTTCAGGTGGTGGTGTACTCTGACTCCTCCTTGGTTGGTCCTGAACATCCCTTCAGCTACTAATTGTCTCCATGGAGAATTCCTGTCTTTAAGATCATTTGGGTTATGTAAGACAGACTTAGACTTATATCTAAGCTTATCACCTGGAGAAAGGTAGGAAGCAAAATCAGTGCCCTACACATGCTAATTCACTCCAGTCTTCTTGAATGCTTAGCACTCTGAGTGGCTGATCATCTATTTTAGCACCAGAATTCTTAATTAGCATATGGATGACAGATTTAAGTTTCTCACTGGAGAATAAATGTTTTGAGATGTATGACTTGCTAACATAATTATGTATGCACCATTATCCACAGAAACAAAGTAGTAAGCACACAAGAAATCCTGCATTCAGTACCTTCAGAACCACACCTCAGTTACAGGACATGGTACTGGGTGGCTCCATTCATAGAGGGCTCAGCTGCTTGATCTACTAGAGGATTTGATCCTTCCACACAGGGTGGAATGCATAACACCCAAGTGGACAGTAAATGGCACTGCACCAAGGCTCAGGGGAAAAGTTCTTTGGTAATAATATTTCTGAGAAAGATTTTTTTTTTAAATAATAGTTTGTATGTTTGAAAGACTGGAGCTAGCACCCATTTTAGCCCATTTCAGTTACTTGTTGTCTCATGCCTAATCACCTCAAGTCCCAACCCCCAAAACTTAATGACATCAGACAATGATTTACTAATTTTCATATTCTTGATGGTTGGCGATCTGAGTTCCTGAACGGTTGATGGTTATATATGACTTGTCTTCATCATATCTGGTCCCTGGCACTGGCTGTCAATGGGGCACCTCTGTAATGGTCCCCATGAACACACGCCAGGCAACAATGACCTCATATTCTAAAGAAGCCACTCTCACCATCACTCTGACACTTGCTATTGGAGAAAGCAAGTTAAGGCCAATCCAGATGCAAGGGGGCAGACAGATGAAGGTCAATACCATTGCAGAGGCATGTCTACAGAGAACAATTTGTGGGTGCCATTAGTATAATGATTGAGTCCCTCATCTGGTCACACATTGAAAGGTAAGGAGACAAAAAGCTCCCACCTAGATGTAATTTAAGGAAAGAATTCAATGAACTGGACTGAATGTAATCCTAGCCAGAATAAAGATAAATCCCATTTTATCATGCTCCAATCTTGATAATTCTGAACTTTTCTCAGAACAAACTTCTCATTGTCATTAATGAACACATTTTTTTAACCTCATAATTTGGCTAATGAGAAACCCAAGATATTCTAATTAGAAAGTAGCAACATTGGCATTTGTTATTGCTCATGCTTCTATCACTGGAATTACTTCAGCTTCTAGCCTATTGCTAAAGGAAGGAAACACCCATACAATTGGTAAGAGTTACTTAAATCTGGGATCGATTACTGCATAAATTTGTCTTACTTCTGCTGTGGGATGTTCTGTATGGCAAATGTGTTGCTAATAAAACACTGATTGGCCAGTGGCTAGGCAGGAAGTATAGGCGGGACTAACAGAGAGAATTAAAAGAGCAGGAAGGCAGAAGGAGACTGCCTGCCAGCCGCCGCCAGGACAAGCAGCATGTAAAGATGCCGGTAAGCCACGAGTCATGTGGCAAGGTATAGATTTATAGAAATGGATTAATTTAAGATATAAGAACAGTTAGCAAGAAGCCTGCCACGGCCATACAGTTTGAAAGCAATATAAGTCTCTGTGTTTACTTGCTTGGGTCTAAGCGGCTGTGGAACTGCCAGGTGAGAGAGATTTATCCTGACCGTGGGCCAGGCAGGAAAACTCTAGCTACATACTTCTGTATAATGAGTTACACAGCACAATTTATTATTCTGAATTCTTCTCAACTCCTAGTCACTGTCCTTGCTATATCCCTCTTCCAGGTATCTTGTGACATGAGTGTTATATGGAACTGAAAGTGTTGCATCATAAGCCTTATTTTTATTCTAAATTATATACTTTTTTTTCTTCCTATACTCTTCTAGGTCATCTTTTAACTCTTTCTTTGAAAATTATTATAATCTCTTTAATGTACCATGCCATGTGTCCCCTTATTTCACAACTACTAGCATTATAACAGGCAGGGCTAGAAGAGGGCCATGGGTAGAAATTTTAAAGAGGCATCAGAAATTCCATAATCAAGATAATAATTTTTTAAAGCAATGATTTTTTAAACAGTTAATGCAAACAAAGAAAGAAAGAAAGGAAGGAAAGAAAGAGAGAGGGAGAGAAAGAAAGAAAGAAAGAAAGAAAGAAAGAAAGAAAGAAAGAAAGAAAGAAAAAGTAAAAGAAAAAGAAAAAAGAGAGAAGTTGTGATGGATACAGTATGAATATTTTAGGTGATGGTGTGACCCAGCAGGCTCAAGACTGTTGAGCAAGCACTGGGCTAGATACTGACTTTAAATTGTTCATTGTAGATTTTCATAGTCTTTATTTTCAGACAGTATTAAGCTCACAGCAATACTGAATGCAAAGCACCACGAGTTCCTACACACTTTAGCCTTTCCTCCATCAGTAGCCTCCCAATACAGAGTATTTATTGTACTGGCGTAGCAGCAACAGCCTGTGTCTGTGTCAACATTAGCATTTATTATTATATGTTATATGAGTTTGGGTCCATGTATGATGGCATGCACTCACCATTGTAGCTTCATAAAGAATAGTTTCATTGCCCTAAATATCCAGTTCTGCTTACCCCCATTTGTACTAACCACTAACTACTGACCTTTACATTGTCTCCAGAGTTTTTCCTTTTATAGAATGTTATAGTTGGAAACTTCCAATATATAGGCTTTTCAGACTGACTTTTCTCAGAGATATGCATTTATTTAAATTCCCTCAGTAGCCTGATGATTCCTTACTTTTAGATGCTGAGTAGGATTCTTTTGTATAAATCACAACTTAGCTATTGTTTTAGTATAGATTCTCCAATAAAGTGTGGGAGTAGGGTGGGTCTGAAAATAAGGAACTTGTTTTGCAATGATGTAGGCCAAGAAGTGTGAAGCTTTGTGGCAGGACACGAGTGCTGATGGTATAGTACCAAAAAAATGCCTGAGAAACAGGAGGGCCAGTGGTGTGAATTAAGCCAGAATCCAGTCAAAGGCAGCAGTGGCATGATATTCCAACTCAAAAATGGTCAAAGAGAACAAATTCTTGCAGTCATTTTGCTCTGTTTAGGTCTTCTACAGATGGGGTGAGGTGCACCCATATTAGCAAGAGTAGTCTGCTTTGCTCAGTCTTCCAATTCAAATGTTAATCTCATCTAGAAACAACTTCACAGGGCATACTCTGAAACTGTTTAACCAAGCACCTGGGTAGCTCTTGTCCCACCAAGTCAAGCTGACCAAAACTTCAATCAATATATCCACTCACCTCCTGCAAAAATCTTGGTTGTTTCTAGGTCTGGGGAATTAATGAATACAGCTTCTGTAAACATGTATGTGCAGGTTTTGGTGTAAGCATGTTTTCAGCTCATCTAAGTAAATACCAAACACCATAATTGGTCCACCAGATGGTAGGAGTTTGGTCAGCTAATAAACTACTACGCTGCCTTGCAAAGGAACAGCACCATTTTGCATTCCTATAACAGTGAATGAGAATTCTTGCTATATCATGTTGGTATCTATTTTGTGTGTGTGCATAAACTGAAATTTTATACATTGCAACAAAATATCACTTCCAAAGATCACTGAGGTATTCAGTAACCCCTTAAATTTTGAGTTCAAAACCAACTTCTTCCTCACCTCATCTTCCTGGTTCTCAACTCGATTCTTCTAGGGTAAAAAGCATATACATTACTAAGTCCATTCCCATAAGTTAAAAATAACTATATAACGCTATCCAATAACTATCCAAAACCTTAGCTTAGTGTTCTGAAACAGGTTCCAAACATTTACATTAGTCTATAGTTGAGTGCAACCATTTAAAACAAAGCCTATTTTGTAAGTATTACTAGCTCATATACACAGAAATGAGCATTTTATAGATGGGATGCAAAACCAAAGAATACAATATCTATGCAGTGTTGGCATCAACACAGACGTGGACTGGTGTTTAACCATGAGATCTGGTTGGCCAAGTGCTGCCTACACTCTGCACAGAATGAGAATACTGTGCTGTATCTTGCTTAACCAGTGTTGTGGTTTGAAGTGACATTTCCTCCATGGACTCATATGCTTGAATAGTTAGTGCCCAGCTGGGGGTGAGGTTTTGGAAAGTTCTAGAATGCTGAGAAAGTAGAATGTCTCTGGAAAAAGTAGGTAACAGAGGATGGACCTTGAGATTTTACAGCTCAGCCCATGTCTTGTCCACTCTCTCGATCCTCTTCCAAGATATGAGGTGAAGAATTTCAGCTGCATATTCCAGCCATAATGGAAGTTCCTGCTGCCATACCATCCTCTCTATGATCAGCTGGAACCCTCCAACTTTGAGCTGAAATAAAATGCTTCTTTTCTTAAGTTGCTTGTCAGGGGTTTGGTCACAGAAATCAGGAACTAGTTCATCCAGGAAGCAATAAGAATATAACACCAAAATTTAAAGTATATCTTGTTTTTTGTTTTTCTTTTTACTGTTTGTTCTTTGGGGGCCTGCCATCCAGCTCCCAAATAAATACATGTAGTCTTAATCTCTCTTATAAATGCCTGGCCTTAGATTGGCTTATTTCTAGCCAGCTTTTTTGTAAACTTAAATGATCCCATCTACCTTTTGCCTCTGGCTTTTATCTTTCTCTATTCTATATACCTTTCTTTACTTCTTACTCTGTGGCTTGTTGAGCAGTTGGGTGGTGGGCCTCTGGCACCCTCTCTCCTCCTTTTCTTGCTCCTTGATTGATCCTCTCATCCCAGATTTTCTTTCCTATTTATTCTCTCTGCTTGCCAACCCCACCTATCCCTTTTCCTCCTAGCTATTGACCATTTAGCTCTTTATTAAACCAATCAGGTGTTTTAGACAGGCAAAATAACACAGCTTCACATAGTTAAACAAATGCAACAGAAAAGAATACAACACATCTTTGCATCATTAAACAAATGTTCCACAGCATAAACAAATTTAACGCATCTTAAACTAATATTCCACAGCAATACCTTCCATGGACTTCACCTTGCATTTGTATCACAGCAAAGCTGAAATATTATAAAGTGAACTATGATCAGATCAAGACTATTTATGTCCACTTACTATCCCTTACCTAGTTGAAAACCACACCACTTATTTACTGTTGTCTATCACATCTAGTCTGTTTGCTGAGGCTTGTTTACATGTTATATTCTAACATTTTAAAAGTCTTATGCCTTTAGGGAATAAATCCTTCCACCAAATTCTTCCAAGTTCTTCATAGATCAGACTTGCAATTCATGCTGGACAAAAACCAGTTTCTTCTGTCTCTCCAGGGAGGGAGTGGAATGTAGATCTGCTCTGAGATTATATTGGTGATTTAATAATGTGATTCAATAAAGAATGTCAGGCAGCCTCACTTCCACATGGCCACATGTCAGTGTGGTTTACTACTTAAAATTCAAAAAGTGAAGTTCAATTCGGTAATGACTTTTGGATTTGTTTTGATGGTTTTTCTATTTGTTCATTTTTCTTTTCTTTTTAAAAAGCAACTTTAGTTTTACTTTAAAAGATCAGGATTTCACTGCTACCTAGGGCCATAGTGACATCTGAGCCTGGGATGTTGCTGAGGACCAAGTCTGGGTCTATGGTCCTTCTGCAGCTGCGGTCTGTGTTGATATCTACAGCTTGTGTCACCATCAAAGGGCACACAGATTCCCAGGGTTATGGTCCTCCACCTGTAGCCATATTGGGGACTGAAGGATGTGCCAATCTGAGTGACCTATATAGCCACCAGTTGTAGTGGTATTGTGTTCCCCAAAATATTGTATACCTTAATAAACTTATCTGGGGTCAGAGACGGAACAGCCACAATATTAAAGAGGTTAGACAGTGGTAGCACACGCCTTTAATCCTAGCATTCCAGAGGCAGAAATCCATGTGTTCAAGGATACACCCAAGCATGGTGACTCACGCCTTTAATCCCAGAAAGCGAGCCTTCAATCCCAGGGAGTGGTGGTAGAAAGCAGAAAGGTATATAAGGCGTGAGGACCAGAAACTGGAGGCATTTGGCCTGGGTAAGCATTTGGCCTGGTTAAGCTTTCAGACTTCTAGCAGCACAGTTCAGCTGAGACCCATTCTGGATGAGGACTCAGAGGCCTCCAATCTGAGGAAACAAGATCAGCTGAGGATCCGACGAGGTGAGGAAGCTGTGGCTTGATCTGTCTGACCTTCCAGTGTTTGCCCCAATAACTGGCCTCAGGTTTGATTTTATTAATAAGACTCTTTAAGATTCATGCTACAACCAGTGGTCATAATGTTAAACTGCCCAAGCTGCAGTCCAGGGCCATGTCTGGGTCTGTGGACCCTTCCACAGCCAGGGAGTATGTTGACGTCCATGGCTCCTGCTACCACCAAAGGCTGTGCAGATGCCTGCGGTCTGGACTGGTCATGCTGCTGATGGGGCCATATTGATCTGAGTGCCCTGCACTGCCACCTGGGGCTATGGGTAACATCTAGGCCCATGCTGCAGCATAGGGCCATGTCTGGGTCCATGGCCCAATTACAACCAAGGTCTGTGTTGATATCCATGAAACCTGTTACCATTGAAAGCTGTATGGTTGCCCAAGGTGTGAACCACCACTTAGGGCCATGTTGGTATCTGAGGGCCATCTTGAAGCCAGACTGATGCCAATCTGAGTAGCCTGTGCTACCACCCAGTGCCATGGTAGTATCCAGACCCAGGATTTGCTAAGGACCATGTCTGGGTCTGTGGTCCTACCACAGCCAGGGTCTGCATAGATATCCATGGCTCTGATTATCACCAAAGGCAGTCTAGATGCCAGGGCTATGAGCAGATAGATGATGCCATGTTGGTGCCCAAGGGTCATATTGACACCAGGGCCATACAGATCAGGGTGGCCCATGCTGCCACCTGGGGCCATGATCATCTGGCCTGAGCTGTGGCCAGGGGCCATGTCTGGGTCCATGGCCACATAGCAGCCAGGGTCTGTGTTAATGTCCATGGTTTCTATTATCATCAGAGGTTTTACAACTGCTGGAGGTCTGGGGCCCCACGTGGGGCCAAGAAGGAGTCCAAGGACCACACTGTTGCTGGGCCCATACTGAATTGAGAGGCCCATGCTACCCACCCAAGGCCATGGTGACATCTGGGCCCAACATGCTGCTGATGGCCATGTCTGGGTCCATGGTCCTACTGCACCTGGGGTTGATGTCCATTGCCTGTGTTGCCACAGGGGTCCAAAGGAACCATGTGTTGAAGTACAAGGGCCATGATGAGCTAGACCTGTCCTCACTGGAGAGCTTCTTGTCAGCCCTGGGATAATGATCCTGATGACCCTGACACAGGAGAGCTGCCTCTCTTTCCCCGACACACTTGTGAAAGCTGACCCTGCCCCTTCACATGAGGGCAGTGGTCCCAGCAACTGGGATTGACCAACTGAACTACCACACAGAGACACATCCAGGGCTTTGAGTTGGCACTCCTCAACATCTATCCCATCTATGACCCGCTGAAGTGTGCAGAGGGACTGTAGAACCATAACTGCAGGATCTCCATGACTCCAGACAACAGCAGGATATGTGAGAGGAATTTTGGTGAGGGTCCAGTATTGATGGTGTACCAGAAACCAGAGGCCTTGAACTTGACCAATAACATATTATACAATGAACATTTGCAAGTAATGCTGTTTGGACAAAAGGGTATACTGCATGATCCGCAGTAGCTCCCAATGCCACTAAGATGAATGAAGAGGTGATGGAGAGGTGGGAAAGATGCAGGAGTAAAGTGGGTTTTTTGTTTGTTTGTTTGCATTTTTGCTTTAATATTCTTATTTGTATGTTTTATTTTTATTATTTCATTTTTAGTTTTTCTTCAGAGGGATGCTACAAGGATGAAAGGTACATAAGGAGGGACTGGGAAATAAGTGGGGTTGGGGTGCATGATGTGAAATTCTCAAAAAATCAATAAAAAATTTTGTTTAAAAGAATCAGGATTTGTGGCCGGGCGGTGGTGGCACACGCCTTTAATCCCAGCACTCAGGAGGCAGAGCCAGGAGGATCTCTGTGAGTTCAAGGCCAGCCTGGGCTACCAAGTGAGTTCCAGGAAAGGCGTAAAGCTACACAGAGAAACCCTGTCTCGAAAAACCAAAAAAAAAAAAAAAAAAAAAAAAAGAATCAGGATTTGTTTTCTATAATTTTCCTCAAGTTTCTTGTCACTGAAATATTGATCAGAATGACTTAAAATATATTAAATACTGGTAAAATATATACAGTTGGAATTTTAAAAAATTAAAGTAGCCATTAACCACAGTAGTTAAAACATACATGTTGACAACAGTCATTTGTGAGATGACCTATGGAAAGGCTGCAGAAACCTTCCCATTCTAACAGGACAGTCACTGCTAGTTTTATGACTATGCCAAAAAACTACTTAAAGGTTTCACAACTATCCAAGGCAATCCATTTAATAACCTGCTTCAAGAGAGCTGTCAGTTGGTAATGCCCAACTTTACTACATACAATGAAACTGACTCAAATCGAACCAAAGGCACACATATGCCCACAAAACCCCACCCCCACAAGGACTTCAGTATCTCCCAGCCCAACTCAGAGAACTCCTATATGCACAACAGATTCAGTGGATCCCAGGCAGGATATCCTCTTTGCTCATTTCAGTTAATTTGAAGATAACAGAAGAGAATGGGGAGGAGGGTAGTCTATTTCTTATTCTCCAGTTTGTGGTAATAGGAGCCAGCTGGTAATTTATCTTAATATTGGTCTGCACTTGTAAGGAGGGGGGCCAGCATTAAGATCCACTGACCAGCTACTCTTTAGCACCTTGCCCTCACAAGCATTCTGGAAAGCTTCCCTTAGCTGTTGATGGTAAAAGGAGTATGGTGAACAAGGCTATGGAAAGGAACTCTTTAGACTGAGGTATTGTACCACACAGGTTAAGTGTGCTCAAAACTTACTTATTAAAGTCCCACCATTAATAGCCAATAACAGATATTTACTAAATGTAAGGCATTTGGGGAAACTTATTTCTCTCTCTCTCTCTCTCTCTCTCTCTCTCTCTCTCTCTCTCTCTCTCTCCTTTCTCACCCCATCCCCCGCCTTTTGAGACAGGGTTTCTCTTTGTAATAGCACTGGGTGTTCTGGAACTTGCTTTGTAGACTGGGCTAGCCTCAAACACAGAGATCTACCTGATTCTGCCTCCTGAGTGCTGGGATTAAAGGCATGCACCACCATGCCCGGCTGAAACTTAGAGTTTTTAAAGAAAACTGCAAGTGAAGGTACATACCTAGAATCTCAGCAATTGGGAGGCTGAGGCAAGATTACTGTGAATTCCAGGCCAACCTGGGTTACATGAGACCCTATCTAAAACCAAACAAACTTAGAAAGGCAAATAATATTGATGATGTGAGTGACTAGCATAGCATGAGATGTCTCCTGACTCTACATGAGATAGATGGTGAGGGCTGAAGGACCCTAAATCCTCTGATCCTTGTATAGAGCACAAGTCTCAGGACCACAAAACAAAAAAACAAAATAATAAGTAACAACAACTAATTGATGGTTTCTAATTATTACATACAGTTAGTGTCTTATAGTAGTCATTATATCTGCAAAGGAATAAGCTGTCAGTGTGGCCAATTTTTAGCCACTAGGCCATAGATTAAAAAAAAAAAAAAGAAACACCACTGCCTCTGATATTTCCATCCTACATACTGATGGTAGAGGAGGTTGACATTTTACCAATCAGATTTACAGTGCAGAGTAGATTGTCACCATGTAGGCTAAGTATGAGTACAGAAATGAGAATGGCAAACGTGACAGAGGGATCTGCACACTGTTAAAGGAAATCTGGGAAAAGTGACACAAACCACTTGGCCATATTCTCAATAATAAATTGCTTGATAAAAAGATATCAAAAGGATGCCAGCCACCTAGAGAGATGTAGCTTTGCTATCTATTGCTGCCTGTTCATAGCCTTTCTCATCTTGTTTCCACAGAAAGAACGTTAGATAGGTGGGGGTAGTAGAATTAGGGGTTTTTATTTAATTATTTCAGATGAAACGTTGGAACTCTTCTTCTTCTTGGCACCCATCTAAAACTGGTTTCCATAGGAACAGAATCAGTGATGCTGGCACCTATGCCAGGAGTTGAAAACAAGAACTCATACTTTGCTGATCCAGAAGACATACTGTATATGAGCTAGAATTCAAATAGACATAAAGGAAAATAAAGAGTTAGAAGGGCCCTGAAACTTCTTCAGAGATATATTAGTCAGGGTTCTCCGGCCTCTAGAGTCTAGAACAGTGGTTCTCAACCAGTGGATCACAACCCCTTTGGGGGTCAAATGACCAATTCACATGGGTTGCCTTTCATAACAATAGCAGAATTGCAGCTATGAATAGTAACAAAAATAATTTTGTGGTTGGGGGTCACCACAACATGAGTAACTGCATTAAAGAGTCACAATATTAGGAAGGTTAAGAAGCATTAGTCTAGAGAAACAGAATTTGACTAAATCTATCATGTCTGTCTATCTATCTATCTATCTATCTATCTATCTATCTATCTATCTATCTAT
>CABHPH010139337.1:26004-49072 GCA_902168325.1 Peromyscus nudipes
TATCTATCTATCTATCTATCTATCTATCTATCTATCTATCTATCTATATTTATATCTATCTATCAAAAAGGGATTTATTAGAATGCTTTACAGACTGTGGTCAAGTTAGTCCAACAATTGCTGTCTACCAAGAGAAGATCTAAGAATCCTGTAGTTGTTCAGTCTACAAGGCTGGATTTCTCAGCTGGTTTTCAGTATATGGTAGAATCCCAAAGAAGTAGGTTCTAACACCAGTGAAGGAATGATAGTGTGGAGTGAAAGCAAAAAGGCAAAGAGAATGAGTTCCCTTCTTCTATGTCCTTTATATAGATTGCCAGCAGAAGGTGTGGCCCAGATTAAAAGGTGGATCTTCTAACCTCAAAAGAACTGTGTTAAAGGCATATCTTTTCACCTCAAAGATCCACATTAGATGTGATCTTTCCACTTCAAATGACTGAATTAAAAAACAAAATCCCTCACATTTATGGCCAGCCATTTGCATTTTAGTTAATTCCAGATGTAGTCAAGCTGACAACCAAGAATAGCCTTCATAAGTACACATCTTTTCAACTTGACAGTCATATCTTCTTGTGTCATGCTTAATTTCCAAATGAAAGCAATGACCACATCATAATTATGACTAACATGATATAACTATCCCACATACAATCACAAACACACTATATATTTAAGTGGGTCATAATTATGCCTATCATGATTTAATTATCCCTTGTACAACCACAAATGTATTATAAATTTAGAATAGGTGGCAATGCCCCTTGAGGGACATTCTTTTAGTATCTTAAATATGATAACCACTGATATTCTCTTAATTGATGTTACACATTAGATGATAAAAATTTTGAGAAAAGAAAATACAAGTATCTGTACAAATTCATTCTTAACAAAATATGATAGAAACACTCATGCCAGTCATAATCCTCATTTCTGCAACTGGTCCCATGGCCTTAGCTGGTATTTATAACTACTTTCTTCTACCCTTATTCTGTATGTCCTCCACTCTCAGCCAGCACCTCAGCAGGTCTTGGTTCTTTCCCTGGATGAGGGACCCACACCTTCATTCCTGAAGGGTCTATGCATTTTGTCATCCTGCCTGGATTAGGCTGTTGTAACTAGCCAAGGACTTTAATCATAGGACATGGTAGCACCAAGAGACCCCCTAAAGGATCTGTACTTCAGACATAATCTTGTGGAGAAGCAATCCAATTTCTCCTTGGTAAATCTGGGTCGATCACAGATCCTAACACTGTTATTCCTTTCTTTGCCTGTTGGCTTAAGAGTATCAGAATCCCAAAGTGCTAGGAAGAAATCTGAGCTCCCATTTCAATAGAATGTTTTTTTTGTGGGTCCTGACAGGAGCACTACCTACTCGAGAACCAAAACTTCTAGGCCAGCAGATAATAAGGTCTTGGAAAAAGGGAACAAATACTTTCCTAGTCGGTGACTGGAAGAGACAGTGAGTAGGATTCTTCTCTTTTCAATCCATGGATTGTGGCTCTGGGAGAAACTGTACCACCTAATAGATGCTGATTCAAAGCATATACCCACCTTCTGGATAATCTAGTCCCACCTCTCTAGGCTGCTGCCACCTAATTGGCACTGTAACTGTGTCTTCAAAGGGCCATTCCATCTTTCTATCATGCCAGCTGCTTCAGGATGGTGGGAAACATGACAAGACCAGTGGATTCCATAATCATGGGCCCAGTGTCATACTTCTCTGGCAGTGAAATGAGTTTCTTGGTTAGAAGCAGTACTGTGTGGAATACCTTGACAGTAAATAGGCATTCTGCAAGTCCACAGATGCTGGTTTTGGCAGAAGCATCACATACAAGAAAGGCAAATCCATAACCAGAATAACTATCTTCTCCAGTAAGGAAAAGTGTTGATCTTTTTATGGAGGCAGTGGTCCAATGTAGTCAACCTGCAACTAGGTTGCTGACTGGTTACGATTTAGTATTGATGCCATATCTGGGGCTCAGTGTTGGTCTCTGCTATTGGTAGATCTGGCACTCAGCAACAACTGTAGCTAGGTCAGCCTTGGTGTATTGCAGTATATGTTGTCAAGCCCATGTACAACCCCATCATTGCCACACTGGCTACTTGGTTCTTGGCCCATTGGGCAATGAAAGGGATGGCTATGAAAAGAAGCTGACTGACCACAGAATGGGTCATACTATCAACTTGGTTACTGAACTCCTCAGCTGACGTCACCTTCTGATGAGCATTTACATGGGATACAAGTATCTTAACATCCTTCACCCATTTGGAGAGATCCATCCACAAACTTCTTTCCCAGATGTCTTCCTCACCAATTATCCAATGGTGTTCTTTCCAAGTCTCTGACCAACCAGGCAATCCATTGGCAAAGTCAAAAATCAATTAATGAACAATCACAGATCTGGCCCTTTCTCCTTCCAAACAAAATGAATGACCATGTGTATTCCCCGAAGTTCTGCCCACTGTGAAGTTTGCCCTTCCCAAGTGTTTCAGAGTTGTCCTAGAAAGAGGTTTTAATGCTGTCCGCTTCTGGATGGTGCCTGAATAACATACAGAACCATCAGTAAACTTGGCCCTAGTCTTCTTTTTCTCAATCAACCATAGAACTATAGGTACATTCTTGGCAGCAGATGGCATTATAACAAATGCAGAAACCACAGGCATTTGAGTAACTTCTTCATGAAACATCATTGTGCCTTCAGGACCTGTTCAGGCCCAATCACATATATTTGATATAAACCACTTCCATTTGATAATGATTTGCTGCTATGCATGTACTACTTCATGACTTAATGGGTCAGATAACGTCTAGGTCCTGATGGGAAGTTTGGGTCACGTGGTAACTTGGTGGCCCATCATTGAATGTTTAGTTTCCACTAAGTCCCAATAGCAGACCAAGAGCTGTCTCTCAAAAAAAAAAAAAAAAAAAAAAAGTTATCTGCAGATGATGATTGAGCCTTGCTCCAAAATCCCAAAGCTCTCCTTTATGATTTACTTATAGCGGCCTGCCAAAGGCTCCAAACAGAATCCACATCTACCACTGATATCTCAAGTATCATTGGGTCTGTTGGGTCATATGGTCCAAGTAATAGAGCAGCCTGCACAGCAGCCTGGACCTACTGAAGAGCCTTCTCCTGTTTCAGGCCCTTCTCAAAGCTAGCAGCTTTCTGAGTCACTTGATATATGGACCAGGGAAACACATCCAAGTGAGGAATGTGCCGTCTCTAGAATCCAAATAAGCCCATCAGACAAATGTGCTTCTTTCATTGTGGTGGGAGAGGTCAGGTGCAGTAACTTATCCTTCACCTTAGATCACCTTAGATTAACTTACCCTTATCCACATTACTGGACTCCTAAGAATTTTACTGAGGTAGAAGGCCCTTGAATTTTGGTTGGATTTATTTATCATCCTCTGATATGCATTATGTTAGCAACAAGTCCAAAGGTATTGCCACCTCCTCTTCATTTGGTCCAATCACCACAGTGTCATCAATACAGTGCACCAATGTGATATTTTGTGGAAGAGACAGATGACTAAGATCCTTTTGATCTAAGTTACAGCACAGGGCTAGAGTTAATATATCCTTGAGGCAAAACTGTAAAGGTATACTGCTGCCCTTGCCAACTGAAAGCAAATCGCTTCTGGTAGCGCTTCTGGACAAGAAAAAGGTATTTGCTAGCTCAACAGCTGCACACTATGTACCAGGAGATGTTTATTTTCTCAAGGATACTACATCTGGTACAACAGGTGCAATTAGTCACTGTCATTCTTCACGATGATCTGTCTTCTGCACTGGCCAGATAGAAGAGGTAAAGGGAGAGAGATGTGAGGGGAACCATCTCTCTGGAATCTTTCAAGTCCTTGATGGTGGCACTAATTACTCCATGGATGTGAAACTGTTGTTGATTCACTATTTTCCTGGCAGACAGCTCTAGTGTCTTTCATCTGGCTTTTCCAACTATAATAACCCTCATTCCACAGGCCATGGAACCAATGTGAGAATTTTGCTAACTTCTTATTGTATTTACCCATATTTTACATTCTGGAACTGAGAAAATAACCATAGGATAAGTTCAGGGACCCATGGGACCTTCTGTGAGTTGGACTTCAGTCAAAAGTCCACAAATCATCTGACATTCATAAGCCCCTACTTAAACTGAAGTGCCACAATGTTTACTGGGGTCTCATGCAATAAGCACAGTTTAGAATGGGTATCCAATAACCCCCAGAAAGTCTGTTTCCTTTCTTCCAGTGTATAGTTCAGGCCCCTCTGGGGGAAGAACTAGAGTAGGGCTAACAGTAATACTCTTAAGAATTTTATCAAGGTCCATCCTCAGAGGAATTTGGCTGTCTCTTCATTTAAGGGGTATTGCATCTGCAAACTGGCTCACAGGCCAAAATTCCCTTTCACAACCAAATGAGGACTTACTTTATTTTGTTTGAGAACTTTTCTGCATATACTGATTAAACAAAAATGTAATACCTTCTTATGTATTTCATGCTTGGAAATACCATGACTGATTAACCAATAGTAAAGATCCATATGAGTCAAGCCAACATAAGATTCACTTTGCTTGTGCTGTCCCATTTTGAGTCAAGCCATTATGGACATTGCTTTGTCTATGTTGCCCATTACAATAACACTTTGGTAATTCAGTGCTGGTACCTGCCTCCTGCTAACTCAGGATCCAATTAAACCCATTGCTTTTAATTCATCCAACTCAGCAGCAGCATCTCCAACCCTAAGGTATATAGAACAAGGAAAAGATCGACAATCAAGCTGTTCAAATGTGCTGGTGTCTCTCTCAATATTTTGTATCTTATAGGGTTAGTAAAGGGGGCCTTCTCATTGAGGAGGACTGGCTTTTCCTCAGCATACCTATTCTAGCATTGCAGTTTCTTTGAGCCTTAAAATCCCTACATCAACACTAAGCCAAAGGATATCAGGCATCGTCAACTCCTTTTCATTATGCCATACTTTGACAAATACTTCAACCAACCATTCAAACAAACTTAACACCTTTTTATCTGTGTGAGTTTCCATATTAAACCTAGAATTTCCACTCAGGGAGCCCCTATAGTCTGGTCCAGTTGGATGTTCCTTCCACCTTTATCCCACATGCTTACAATCTATTCCTACACACATTCCCCAGACTTGGGAGTGAACGAATTAGAGAGTTCATTAAGCTCTTTAATAGTGTAGCACACCTACTTATATACTACACTTTCTAGCTCCCCTCTCGGAGCCTGCTTAGCCTTAAGTCTGGTTGTAGATCTAGAGGCACATATTGGTGGGCCCTGAGGGACATCAGTAGTGTTTTGCCTTGCATCTCCTTCACAGAAACTCATTGCTGGTTTAGCAGACAATACAGGATTAATCTCCTCAGTCAAAGGCAGAAAAGGAAGTATTTCAGGGAGCGGGGATGTACATCTTCTGCTCAGGATGGAGAGACTACTTCATATAAGATCAAGCCTTGAGAACCTGAGGGTTCAAAGTCCTCAGCTTTAATATGGTCCTTCCACACATCCCCATCCCAAGTTAGAGGATCCCATTCTTTATTAATTAGTGCCCTAACTTTAACACTAATGCCATTATAGCCGGGATTTGAATTTTTGTTATAATTCAGCCAACTTTATAATGATGGCTTCAGTTTGATTTTTTATAATTTGAGCTTTGTTCCTGCTGGAGAGAAGATTCTCTTCCAGGGCATACTTAGAAACCTTTAGATTGCTCATGCACATCTGGACCTGGTCAGTTTTATCACTGAGTCATTATTGTCCTTTACTGTATTCTGAGATGCTAGAAGTTGGTTCATTTTATCACAGAGTTCATTCTTTCTCCTTGTCAATTTATCCAGAGATATTTAGAGCAAGTGACCAGCATCATCATTTTTCTTATTTTTCTTCAAACTGTCAAAAGTTTTACATACAGAGTTACTAATTCATTGCCTTTCACAATTGGTGAATCAGGATAATCAAATGTAATTGTCTCCTTAAGTTTGTAAATAGTTCATACCATGGGTTTTCAGTACTCTTGGGGCTTCCAGGAGAAACTTCAGTAACTGCAGGTGTGGTGATATTGTGTTCCCTGAAGTATTGTGACCCAAATAACTTATCTGGGGTCAGAGACAGAACAGCCATAATATTAAACATAGAGGATAGGCAGTGGTAGCACACGCCTTTAATCCTAGCATTCCAGAGGCAGAAATCCCTGTGTTCAAGGATATAGCCAAGCATGGTGACTCACACCTTTAATCCCAGAAAGCGAGCCTTTAATCCCAGTGAGTGATGGTAGAAAGCAGAAAGGTATATAAGGCGTGAGGACCAGAAACTAGAAGCTTTTGGCTGGTTAAGCTTTTAGACTTTTGAGCACCACAGTTCAGCTGAGAGGCATCCAGTCTAAGGAAACAAAATCAGCTGAGGAATTGGTGCGGTGAGGTAGCTGTGGCTTGTTCTGCTTCTCTGATCTTCCAGTATTCATCCCAATAACTGGCCTCAGGTTTGATTTTATTGATAAGACTCTTTAAGATTCCTGCTACATGCAGGTACTGGCAATTGGAAAGCTTATTCCAATAACTTACCAGCTCGTCCAACAATGACTATCTACCAACAGAAGGTTCAACAACTGAGTACTTACTCAGTCCATGAGGCCAGGTGTCTCATCTGGTCTTCAGTACATACCAAAATATGGAAGCAGTAGGCTCTAATGCCAGTGAAGGAATAGGCTTGCTACCAAGTGAGGGCACAGGCAAATAAGCAAGTTTCCTTTTTCCATGTCCTTTATATAGGCTGCCAGTAAGTATGGTCCAGATTAAAGGTGGATCCTCCCACCTCAAAAGGTCTAGATTAAAGATGTGTCTTAGCTATGGTTTCTACTACAGAGATGAAACACCATGACCAAAAAGCAAGTTGGGGAAGAAAGGGTTTATTTAGCTTATACTTCTACAATAGAGTCCATCACTGAAGAAAGCCAAGACAAGAACCCAAAAAGGGCAGGAACCTGGACACAGGAGCTGCTGCAGAGGCCATGGAGGGGTGCTGCTTAATGGCTTGCTCTCCATGGCTTGATCATCTTGCTTTCTTTTTTTTAAATTTTATTTTATAATTTAATTTAATTTTACATATCAGCCACGGATTCCCCCTCCCACCCCCCCCACCTTCTCCCCAGCCCACCCCCCATTCCCATCTCCTCCATGGCAAAGACTCCCCTGAGGATTGAGTTCAACTTGGTAGATTCAGTCTAGGCAGGTCCATCATCCTGCTTTCTTATAGAACCCAGAACCAGTAGCCCAGGGGTAGCCCCACCTACAATGGAATGGGTACTCCCATATCAATTAGTAATTTAAAAAAATGCTCAACATGCTTGCCTACAGCTCAATCTAATAGAGGGATTTTCTCAGTTGGAGTTCCCTCTTCTCACATGACTTTACCCTGAGTCACATTGACATAAAATTAGCCAGTAGCACAAGGTTTATCTTCCTACCTCAAAGATCCAGATTAGAAGTGTGTATTCTCTGCCTGGTGTAGTGGCACACATGTTTAATCCCAGCACTTAGGAGGCAGAGGCAGGCATATCTCTGAGTTGGAGGCCAACATGGTCTACAGAGTGAGCTTCAGGATATCCTGGATTACAGAGAGAAACCCTGTCTCATAAAACAAAAAATTACCACTCCCCAAAACAACATAAAAAAGAAGTGGGCCTTTCCACTTTAAATGACTTAATTAAGAAAAAGCCCCTCACCTGTGTACCCAGCTGAATGGCTTTTAGATAAATCCAGATGTAGTCAACTAAGAATAGCCATCACAGAAGTTTAAAAAAAATATAACAAAGTTTTCTTTATTCTAAGACTTAGTCATTCAAGTAAAACACATAACCATGTAGTAAGGCCTGACACAGACCGTAGAAACTGTGACCCGGTGACAAGTGTCTTGTCTCTCATCCTCAGGCCACACAGCTCTCTCTGATGGCTCTGATGAACCTGTTCAGACATCTTTTTCTTTTTAAATTCATCATGTCTACTTATCTTAAGGGACAAAGAAAGAGGGAAACTGCAGAAACATCTCACTAGGTCACAGTCTCCTATGGGTCAGTGTGTCTTCACATTAACAGACTTGTTTTCCAAAGGACTACAGTTGTTTGTTTGTTTGTTTGTTTTAAAGACTTTCACTCCACAGTACATTAAAGAGAGAATATATATTGGGATGAAAATGACTATCTGCTCAATATTTTATACACACACACACACACACACACACACACACACACACACACACGGGGAGGACACACACATATGGAGGGAGAGGGGTTTAGGAGAGTTCCTCTGAGCTAAACTATTAAGAATGGCCTCACTTTACACTCCAAAAGTGAGCTTATGTGTCAGGCTTTTACAACTGTAGAACACTGCACTTGGACCCACAGAAACTCTGGAACCCACAAAAAGAATTTGCTCCAATTTGGGAAAACTCTAGGCAGTTAGCCACTCACCCACTCACCCAAAGAATAAGAGCTTTCTTTGATTTTTGCACTAATGGTATTTTACAGAGAGTAGGACATGAATCACTTCACTCACTTCCAAAAAACCCAAAGAATATATAAGCTCTGGCACTGACCTTGCCTGAGTGCTTATTTTGTATCATGGAAAAAAATGGTTTTGTTCCTTTTTTTAATTCTTCCACATAAAACATTCCTTGTGAAAGGTGTTACACCTAAAGTGCTTGGTAAAAGTAAAGCCTGACTGAGGTAATTGTTTTTCCTCGGAGGCAGCTGATTTCACCTATATGTTTCACTAAAAGAAAACTAACCATCAAAATCAAATATGGCTGGATGTGTACATGGTGACGTGTTCATGTAATCCTAGCTCTCAGAAAGCTGGTGCAGGAGGACTGCTGAGTTCAAAGCCAGTGTGTCTCAAGAATGAAAGGGAAGAAGGAATGAAGGCAAAAGGAGGGGGGTGGGGTGGGGGACAGGACACGACACGGGGACAGGGAGGGAGTAGTAAAAATACACTTAATATATTCACACTCTATGACTGAATAGTCCAAATCTTGAGATAACTCCAAGGTAACAGCTCAAACAAAACAAAAAAAGGAAAACATTCCTACATGAAGACGTTTGGTATAGCATAAGTTACTGAATGTTAAAAAGTACATCACTTCAGTAGTTTAACAATGGTCTTTCATCTGATTGAGTCTCGTATTGACTATGAAGACACAGAAAGCATAAGAACTTGCAATTACCAATGAGCAGAATATAGAATGCTTACATATGCATGTGTATGAAACCAAATTCAAGGGAAACACACAAAAAAAAGAAATATTAGGACGGCAAAGTTTGGCTCCTGTTTAACACTTGTAGTCAGTCAACCTCTTCCTTTAGTCACATGGGAGGGATTCTGCTTTGGACCCAACCTGCCACATATTTTACAAATAGCCTTGGATGTTGTATGCACCTAACCACATCTGTTTCACAGAGAAAGCTGGATCATTCTGCTGGACAGTTTTCTATCTAGACCTAGAGCAAAGAAAACAGGATACAGAATGCTTACTCACAGCAAAGGTTATGAGCGTTTGTAGCAAAAAGTCACTGTACTTCAAGTAACAAATCTATATTATATAGGGTTCTCTAGAGGAACAGAATTTACAGAATGAATCTCTTTATCTATATACATGCACATACACACAGGATTTATTAGAATTGCTTACAGGCAGTGTGGTTCAGCTAATCCAATAACAGCTGACTATGAATGGAAGGTTCAAGAATCTAACTACTTGTTTAGTCCATGAGACTAGATAAGATGTCTTAGCTGGTCTTCAGTATATGCTGGAATCCTGAAAAAGTAGGTTCTAATGCCAGTGAAGGAATAGATTTGCTAGGAAAAACGAGAGCAAGCAAGCAGGCAAAGAGATCTTTCTTCTTCCATGTCCTTTACATATAGACTGCCAGCAGAAGGTGTGGTCCAGATTAAAGGCAGATCTTCCCACCGCAAAAGGTCTGGATTAAAGGTGTATTTTCCCACCTCAAAGATCCAGATTAGAAGTGAGTCTTCCCACTTCAAGTAATTAAGTTAAGAAAAAATTTTCCAAGTCTGTCCAGCCATTTTGGGTTTTCGTTAATTCCACAAGTAGTCCAGTTGACAACCAAGAATAGTCATTACATCATTTAAGTGAAATGAAGTAGTGAGTATACTAGTTACATGGCATGAAAGGTTCTGCTACCCTTTACCGACACCTATTCAACTACCTAAGGCAACTGCAGGTACCACCATTTGGTGGGTTCAAAAGTAAAACGAGGCCCAACTAGAAACTTCTCAAGTAATACATATTGATTTCTCAAAAATACTCTAACTTCTTTCATCCTGTCAATAGCTCCGTGAGGTTGTCTCAGTTTTTCAGTTGAAGAAAGACCATAGAAGAGCTAAGATGTACTGCAAGCTTACAGAGCAGTAACAAATGTGTATTCCATGAGGGCATACACTTAGGAGGGACTTCATTCCAAAGCCTTCTTGCTAAGACACTGGGTTACTCCTCAATGGCGTTCTCATCACAACTGCAGTGTTATTTATACAACTACAGTAGTACAGGACAGACTACACATCTCTGCTCTTAACTTACAAAGATTGGTTTACTATTAAAAGTTCCTGTAGCTAGTTGGGAACTAGAACATCTCAAGGGCCCCAATGTTAAATGCTTAGTGTCCAGCTTAGGTGTTTTGCAAAAGTTGTTGTGGCTCTGTCCTTAAAGGGGATAGTGAGACCCAGCGCCTCTTTAAAGCCTCCCTTCTACTGAGCCATCAGCATTTGCACCACCACACACTCCTACCACGATGTTCAACCATAGCACTAGCAACCTAAAAAGCAACAGCTCTACCTGATCAAGGACTGGAACCCCAGAGTCACTAGTCAAAATAAAGATTTCCACTTTTTTTTTTCTTTTTTCTTTTTTTCTTTTATTTTTGATTTTTGAGACAGGGTTTCTCTGCATAGCCCTGGCTGTCCTGGAACTCTTGCTCGATAGATCAGGCTGGCTTTGTGCTCACAGAGATCTGCCTGCCTCTGCCTCCTGAGTGCTGGGATTAAAGGCATGTGCCACCACCACCCAGCTTCCACTTCTTTTGTTAACAACACTAGGAAAACACTGTATCATTGAACTACATCCCAGATCCAACCTTTCCACTTTTTAAATGGAGTCCAACAGGTATTTTGTTAAAGTAATGAAAAGGAGAGGTAGGTAATCAAAGGATCATCGACACACTTCATTTTCACCAATTACTGATTCTTAATACTTAGAATATAAGTCTATATAAAAAAAACCAGGAGGGTGGTAGACGGAGGGAGGAAGACTGACAGCGACAGAGACACAGAGACAGGCTGACTGGCTAGAAAAGTAGTTCTGTAGAGCTAAGTCAAACACCTACTGTTTGGATAGGAACACTCACTGAGTTGACTTAAGAATCCTTTAAAATTATTAGTGCCAACTGGACATTTTCAAGTGCAACTGGATACTTCCAAGTGCAGCCACAGAGGAAAATACAGGTAGGCCCCAGGATGGTACTGAATGCTGTTAAAAACTCAAAGAAGACCTCAGCAAGTGCTTGATGAGGGGGTTTGTTAATTTGAAATTGAGAGTTTCACAATACCAACAGTAAAGAGTCCTAGGGAGAAAGTTCTTTGACCCTCTGCCCAGGTAACCAGCATGACTGCAAAAGAGGGCCGAAACAGTACAGGAACTGACCTCAACTTAAAAGATGCAACAAAAAATGGTTCTAGGACCCATGCCCACAGCTGTAGAAGGGATCCTAAATGGGAAGTTGCACTGCTTATGTTTCTACCCTTGAAACAGAGCCTGCCGACCCACAGAGGTGCAACACAGGGACCTGGAGACTCAGACTAGGAAAAAAAGTGTGGTAAAGAAGTCTACAAGGGCGATCCTCAAAACCTTGCACCCTGGAAGCGGGGAGACCAGGAGAGTATGTGGAAAGTACTGATAGACTGTGCTGATAGACAGATTAGGGGAAACACACAGGCAGGATCTCCCCAACCAGCAAGAAGCACTGACTAAGAACATTCAACCCAAACACTAAACAATGCACATTCCTCTCGGCTGCCCATGAAACATTCTCTAAAGTTAACTATGTATTATGACACAAAACAAGCCTAAAATTACAGCAAACTTAAAATGACATCCTGCATCTTATCTTGCCACAATGGAAGAAAGAGCTAGGTATCAACAACAGAACCCACAGACAGTAGATAAGCTTGTGTATAATAAATAAGGTCCCACTGAGTGAAAACTGGGTCAAGGAAGGAATCAAGAAGAAATTTTAACAATTCCAATAACTGAATGAAGCCGGGCATGGTGGTGCATGCCTTTAATCCCAGCATTCAGGAGGCAGAGGCAAGTGGATCTCTGTGAGTTTGAGGCCAGCCTGGTCTACAAAACGAGTTCCAAGACAATCAAGGCTATTACAAAGAGAAACCCTGTCTTCTCAAACCACCAAAATAAAAAGAAAACCAAACAACAACAACAAAATCATTAATGAAAACACAATATCCCAAAATCTATGGGACACAATGAAGGCAGTCCTAACAAGAAACGTCTATAGCACTAACTGCTTACATTAAAAAAAAAAAAAGGAAAAAGGAAAAAAGAAATATCTCAAATTAGTAAGTTCTTATATACCTAAAGGCTAAAGAGCTGGTTCTTTGTAAAGTTTGACAAACCTTTACCCAAATCAACCAAAATAAAAAAAAGATTCAAATTATTAACAAGGAGACATCACAACAGACATCAAGAGAATTCAGAGAATCAGAAGGATATTTAAAAAAAAATTATATTCCACCAAACTGGAAAATCTAAAACAAACAGATGGATTTCTAGATATGCATACCTAATCAAAGCTAAATCAAGATGAAACAAATAATTTAAATGGAATCATAACATCCAACCAGATAGAAACAATTATTAAAAATCCCCCAACTGAAAATAGCACAGCACCAGATGGATGAATTCAGCACAGAATTCTAATGGACCTTCAAAGAACTCATATAAATACTTCTCAAATTATTACACAAAATAGAAAATTAAGGAACATTTCTTAGTTTTTACAAAGCCAGTACCACTCTCATTCCAAACCTAGTAAAAGATCTCCCCACACACAAGAAAAGAAAATCATAATCCAATCTCTCTAATGAATAAGAACACAAAAATTCTCAGTAAACCACTTCCAAACTGAATTCGAGAACACATCACAAAGATCAGCCCCCATGATCAAGTTTATTTCATCACAGGGATAGAGGGATGGTTCAATATATACATATAAATGAATGTAATCTACCACATAATAGACGGAGAACAGAAATCTAATGATTATCTCATCTCTTTAGATGGAGAAAAGGTCTTTGATAAAATCTAACATACTTTCACAAGGAAAGTCCTAGAGTATCCCAGGACTACAGGAGACCTATCTCAACCTAAGAAAGGCAACATATACCAAGATCACAGCCAACATCCCAAATGGGAGAAAAAAAGAAAAAAAAAAGCATCTATGCCCATTCTCTTCCAACCTATTCATTATAATACTGGCAATCTTAGGGCAAAGAACAAGTGAAAGAGATAAAGAGGCTATAAATATGAAAGGAAAAAAAACAGTATCCTTGTTTTTAAGTGATATGATTCCACACAGAAAAGACCCTAAAGATTCTACCAGAAAGCTCCTATACCTGATAAACATATTTGGCAAAGTAGTAGGATACAAAACTAACACACAAAAAAACAGTAGCCTTCCTAAGTTAAGTACAAGAAAAAAAAAATCAGGCAAGCAATTCCCTTCACCACAGCCTCAAAACAAACAAACAAAAAACCTTGGAATAAATCTAAGGAAGTGAAAGGCTTTTTAAAATGTTCAAGAAAACATTAAGACACCGGAAAAACAAAATTGAGGAAGATACCAGAAGACACATGTGAGAAAGCTTAAAACACCAGGGAGTGTGCATTCCCCATTCTTACTTGCCAGAGTTCAGTCATTGCCACCTACTAGGGATGGGGACATTAGGTGGGAATGAGTATATAGACAAGCTCCCTGGCAGGGCTCTCCTCTGCCCCACCCTGCTTCATGTTCATGGACTGGTAGGAAAAATATTGTGAAAATGGCCTTCCTACCAAAAGTAGTCTACCAATACAATACAGTCTCCATCAAAACTGACACAATTCTTCACAGAAATAGAAAAATAATCTTAACTTCTATTTGGAAACTCAAAATACCCAGGATAACTAATACCCCTGGAGGTATCAACATCTCATATTTTAAAGTATACTACAGAGTTATCACAATAAAAACAACATGGCACTGGCATAAAATCAGGCATATTGATCAACAGGAGGGGACTATGGTCCACAATCCTTACTGCTGCCCAACTTTTGACAAACAAGCCAACAAGATACTGGAGAAAATATATCCTCAACAAATGCTGCTGCTCAAACGGGATAGTGTAATGTAAAGGAAATCAGATCCTTATCTGTCACCTGTACATAAACCGACTCCAAATGGATCAAGGACCCTGACATAATACCTCACTGATACCCTGAATCTGACAGAGAAAGTAGGGAAGGTACTTGTGCTTATGGGCACAGGAAAGGGCTTTCTGAATAGGATTCCGGTAGCATACCCATTAACACAAACAAATAAGTGGGACCTTGTTAAGCTAAAAATCTTCTGAACAACAAAGCACACCATCATTTGAGGGAAGACACAGCCTAAAGGGGGGGTGGGGAGACCTTATCAGCTATACATCTGACAGAGGTTAGCATCTAGAGCATACAAAGAGCTCAAAACAAAAACATCAAGAAAATCAACATATGAGGCATAGACCTAAATAAACAGAATGTTATGAAAACATGAACTACAAATGGTTAAGGAACATTTTTTAAAAATGTTCAACATCTTTAGCCATCCGAGAAATGCAAATTAAAACTACTTTGAGATTTCACCTTACAATGGAGGCAGAATGGCCAAGATGAAAAAAGTAAGCAAGGAAGGGACAACAAATGCTGATGTAGATACAGGGAAAGAAAAATGGTAATTTACTGCTGGTAGGAGTATAAACTGGTGTAACCACTATGGAAATCCATCTGAATACTCAAAAAACTAGAATCAGCTTGTCTTAGTCTGGTTTTTGATTGCTGTAAAGGGACACCATGACAACAGCAACTCTTATAAAGGAAAACATTTAACTGGGGCTGGCATACAGTTTCAGAGGTTTATTCCACTTTCATCATGATAGGAAGCATGGCAATGTGCAGACCTCCACAGTGATACACTTCCTCCAAGGCCACAACCAATCCAACAAGGCCATGCCTCCTAATAGTGCCACTTCCTATAGGCCAAGCATTCATACACGAGTCTATGGGGGCTATTCCTATTTACACCACCATGTTCTACTCCCTGGCCCTTATAGGTTTGTAGTCATAACATAATGCAGAAATGCATTCAGTCCAACTTCAAAAGTCCTCATAATCTATAACAGTCTCAACCTTGTTTAAGAGTTGTCCCTTCTGAGATTCATGCAATCTCTTAACTGTAATCCCCCATACAATCAAAATAAAAAAGCAGATCACATACTTTTATCATATAATGGCATAGGACATACCATCCCAAAATGGAGGAGGCAAGAAAACATAGTAAAGAAATAACTGGACCAAAGCAAGGCCAACAACCAGCTGGGCAAACACCAAACTCTGCATCTCCATGTCTGATGTCAAAACACTCTTCAGATCTCCAAAACCCTTCAGCTTTGTTGACTGCAACATACTTCTTTCTCTTGAGCTGGCTCCATTCCCTGTTAATAGCTCTCAGCAGGTATCCCATTACTCTGGCATCTCCAACATCTTGGGGTCTCCAAGGCAATCCAGGCTTCACTGTCACAGTTTCATACAATGGCTTCTCTGGGCCTCCATGCAGGTACACCTGACACATGCCTGTCCTCAGCACCTTTCCTTTGTCGAGGAGGGAAATTCCATAATTTCTTTATTGTATCCTTGATTCTAAAACCAGAACCACGTGGCCAAAACTGCTACATTCTGCTGCTTTCTGGGGCTGGAGCATAGTCTCCTCGTTCAATTACATCTTCACCAGCTTTCTCTTTTTGATGGTTACCTTCACTGCCTAGCTTGGCTGTTCTGGAACTTGCTCTGTAAACCAGGCTGGCCTTGAATTCAGACATCTGCATGTCTCTGTCTCCTGAGTGCCAGGATTAAAGGCATGTACCACCACACCTGGACCTAACCTGTTCTTTAATTCCTTTTTACTAGTTGGAAGCTTAGCTGGGTGGGATCTTGCCCTGAGGTCTCTACTCCCTTTACTCCACTTAACATGAGGCTTTTTAAATCTGTTTATCTTCTTGAACACAAGATTTAGCTCCATTTCACTTCTCAGAGCCCCCTTTCTCCTCAAATTGTACCTTCAGTACTTTTCCTTGCTTAGCCTGTGCCTTTCCATTATAGATCTTCATAACAGTGAATGCTAACAACCATACAACAGAATCAATACTAAGCTGTTTTGAGATTTCCTCTGCTAGTAGAATTAATGAAAAACTCTTCCATTTACCCTCAGTCAGAGTTTTCAGACAAGAGCAAAAAGCAGCCATTCTTTACCAAAATATCACAAGAACAGTCCCTAGGGAGCATACTAACATTCTTCTCTTGACCCAGGCTCTCAAAGTTCAAATCAACCTCAGCACGACTGCCTTCCATGCTCCAGGTGATATAGTCCATTAGGCCCCACATAAAACATTCAACTGCTTTTCTAATCCAAACTCCCAAAGTCCACATTCCTCCAAACAAAAGCATGGTCAGGTACCATGACAGTAATACCCCAGTCCCTGGTACCAACTTCTGTCTTATTTTGGGTTTCTATTGCTGTGAAGGGACACCATGACCACAGCAATTGTTATAAAGGATAACTGGGTTTAGATTACAGTTTCAGAGGTTCAGTCCATTACCATCATGGCAGGAAGCATGGCAGTGTGTAGGCAGACATGGTGCTAGAGGATCTGAAAGTTCTACATCTTCATCTGCAGGCAACAGAAGCAACTGTGTACTGGGCATAGCTTGAGCATATATTAATACTCAAAGCCTGCTGTGACATGTGTCCACTGTGACACACTTCCTCCAATAAGGCCACACCTCCTAACACTGCCACTCCCTATAGGCCAAGCATTATACACATGAGTCTTTGGGGCCATACCTATTCAAACTATTACATAGATCTATTGCAGGATAAAGCTATTCTACATTTGGACATAGACCCAAAGGACTCTATATCCTACTATAGAGATGACTGCTCATCAATGTTCATAGCTCTTCTTACAATAACCAGGAAATGGAAACTACCTAGATGTTCATCAACAGATAAATGGATACTGAAAAGGAAGTATATTTACATATTGGAATTTTAATCAGCTGTTACAAAGAAACATGTTATGAAATTTACAGGTAAATGAAATAAAGCTAGAAACAATCATTCTGAGTGAGGTAACTCTAGACCAAGAAAGACAACCAGTTCATGTTTTCTCTTATTTGGGGATGTTAACTTTGAATCTTCAGATGTGTGTTTTTTTATTTGAAACACCCATAGATGTTAGAAATTAGTAAGGGGGAGTGGGTTTTCAAGGGAGAATATATAGAACATGGTTGTATAAAGGGCTGAATAATGAAACACGAAGTAATGAATTCAAGTGGGAGATGGAAGTGCCGGGCAGAGGAGGGAAAACAGAGAATAAATAACACTAAAGACCTTTTGAAAAAGTCATATCGAAACCTACAAATGTAGAAGTGCCTATGTGTATGTACACACACACACACACACACACACACACACACACACACACACACGAGTGTTAACGTAGAGTTACACTGTAATGGGGAAGACAACGGACTTATCCATGCACCATTTGTGAGACAGGTGCTACTATATCCTGCTGACATACTAACTATGGTCCTCAAGACCTTGAGCAGTAGGCACAACAATTTTTATCATTCACATTATACAAGTGAGATACAATGACCTGGACAGTTTCCCAAATTCTCACTTCTCATTCTCAGCTCCCACAGCCATCTCCTTTAGGCTGGACATACCATGTTTGTTTCAGCTAATCGACTGGTGAATGGAAGGGATCCAACAGATTCAATGCTTATTTCCCATGACTTCCAATCCTTCCCTACTTGTAGGTGGAAGAGGATTTGTAAATCCACAGCAATACTGCTGTCTTGTGCCCAGGTCTAAGCTGGGAGAGAAACAAATCCCTTGTTCTTACACCACTATATGGCTGGGTGTCTGGGTAGAAGGAGAAGAGAGGCATACAGACCTACTCTGAAATATAAAGCGAGGCAGAAATCAGTTTTGGCCATTATGGTTAGCTATTTGCTTAATGAAAAGTATTTAATAAACTTTGAAGAAACTTTTTTTTTTGGTGAAAACAAACGTTTTTAAAGATAGAAAAAGGTCTTGATGATAAATGAAAAGAATAATGAACAACTGCCAACTCACTGAATTGTAAAAAAAACAAGGGCATGGGAAATTCCTTAGCTACTGGTACTTAACAGTCATTATTTTCTAATAATATAGTAGTAAATAACAAATATATAACACATGAGTTGTATAGCTTCATAAAAAAAAAAACATGCTTGGTAACTTATTAAGAGCCCAGGATTACAGATATCACCTAATCTAATTAGTAAAAGCTTGTCTATAAAAATAAAGACAAAAGATTAATGACAGAATGCCATGTCCAGAGCTGCAGGGATAGTCTTAATGAGATGAACTGGGCAAGGCTTGCTGGAGTAAGTAAATTAGCATAATGGATCAAGTAAGTACTAATGAGACATAACCAGATGACTTTCCACCTCACTTTTCCAGGGACATGAACTCCAGAGATTTCCAAACAGCACACATCATAAAACATAAATCATCTATACATTTCTTGAAACACAAGAGAAAGAGTGTAGATAAGAAAAGTCTGGGCCTTCCTTGGAAAAACTGACTCTGCCTGTCAGTGAGACACCAGAAAAAGGCAGAACTTTAATTTGTGACCTTAAAAAAACTTCAGTATTTTTTCTCACACACACAATCTAGAATTAACCACATATACAAACTCACACTTATGCAATATGAAAGCAGAAGGGGGTGTCTCTTTGGGGTAAGGAAAGAGGGGAAGAAGTCAGTAGGGATGAATGTGTGAAAACAGGCTCATTGCTTGCAACATTATCTAAATTAAAAAAAAAAAGAAAGAAAAAAAAAAAGCCAGGAAAGGTGGCACACACTCATAATCCCAGCTGAGGCAAGAGGACTGCTACCAGTTCAAAGTGAGCCTGGGATATGGAGTAAGACTTCCTGCTAAGAACAAAATAAAAATCATGATAATAGCTTGTGAGTTTTAATCATAAGTCTCAAAGAATGAGTATCAAAGTAATTCCAACTTCCTCTATTAAAGTTGTCCCTTACTGACAGTTCCAGTTCTGATCCCAAGTCTCTGGTGAACTACAAGGACTTGTCAGGATCAGTCTCAGTTACAGCAGATGTCCACAGTCATATTTGACGGTGCAAAGACAAGGGCACTGAGAACTTACCTATGCGTGCATGGACTTTACTCTCAAAACCCACATCCATAATTCCAAAATGTTAATTTAAAACAGTCAAGGAAGAAAACCATTTACTGGTACTAAAGGCTTTACTGTAATAAACCAAATATATTTACAATTTATACAAATGTTGAACCAACAAAATTACAAAAAAGAAAAAAAAAAAACACAAGATGCAAAACCAAGAAACAAGTTCGTTGGAGACACCACTGCTCTACAGAGGACTCAACACGAAGTGAACTGCAAGGAACAGAAAAGTAAGCTCACAGTTGGGCAAGGTGTGACTGACTGGCAGCAGCTTGCTCCTCTATCCCACACTTGTGGCCTCTGTGTGGTTGTGGTGTCCAAAGGTAGACAGGTGACTGTCTATTGACAGACTTGTTGCCTTCTCTTTGTAGATTCAAAGCAGTTCTGTGTCAACATTTGGAAACTGGTTTCTTCAGTTGGTTTGTTTGTTTTTGTTTTTTAATTATAACTTTTCTATTTCTACAAATTCCAAACATTTGGCCCAATTCAACTGTAAATATGAAGCCACAGTGTTTTCAGTAGATGACCTCATAAACGGTAGCCTTTTTGTCCCCTGAGCCAGTGACTATGTATTTATCATCCACAGAAATGTCACAGCTAAGTACTGAAGAGGATTCTTTGGACTGTAAGAAAAAAACAACAGGAAGAGAATATTTAATGTGTTCCATTTCTGAGGCAACTTCATTAGTTGTTTCAAAGGCCATAAGGTAGCACTTCCATACCTGGAATATGCTGGCTCCATATGGTGTCCGCCAGGCATTGAGGAGGTTGTCTTTTCCAGTACTCACAAACCACTTGCCTAGAATTAGCAAAGGCATATGTAAGTCCAAGAATATTAAAATTTCCCATTGGAATGAATTAAATAGAGCATTGTTTTGAGTGTGTGTGTGTGTGTGTGTGTGTGTGTGTGTGTGTGTGTGAGAGAGAGAAGGTGAGAGGACAGCTTTCTGGAGTTGGTTCTCTCCTTCTCCCTTGTTGAGACAGGTTTCTAGTACTGTTTCTATTGCTGCCCTATGAGTTTCTAGCTTCCATTTACCTATCTCAGCTCACTGTAGAAGTGTAGGGATTACAAGTGCTTCCTAGCTCATCTAGCTTTTTAACATGGGTTTCAAAGATTGAACTCAGGTCACCAGGCTTGAGTAATAAGTACTTTTACCCCATGGAATGATGTAGCTGGCTCAAGAGAGCCTTTTTTTCCCTTTTTTCGTTTTGTTGTTGTTGTTGTTTTGTTTTTTTGGTTTTTTTGAGACAGGGTTTCTCTGTGTAATGGCCCTGGCTGCCCTAGAACTCTTTGTAGACCAGGCTGGCTTCGAATTCACAGAAATCCACCTGCCTCTGTCTCCCAAGTGCTAGTATTAAAGGTGTGTGCCACCACATCTGGCTCAAAAGAGAGCGTTTTTAACATACCAAGAGAAATATCCAAAGGGTTAGTCCATGATCCAAGCAAGTTTTAAATCTAGACTCTTTGGTGTGATCTTGTTTGTAATGAAAACATTGTCAAAGGGCTGCGGAGATGGATAAACATGTGCAAGCATGTCCACGAATTCAGATTTCTAGCATGTGGCCTTGAGTACTTGGAATCCAACCCCTGGAGACAAGTTGGGAAAGGGCATAGAACAGGTAGGCCTTCGGCACTTGCTGGCCATCTAGTCTAGGCAAAAAGACAGGCTCAAAGTTTAGTGAAAAGTCTTGCCTCAAAACCATGATGGCTTCCACACCCACCTGAGCTTGTTTGTATACGTGTGTGTGTGTGTGTGTGTGTGTGTGTGTGAGAGAGAGAGAGAGAGAGATAATACAATGAGTCATTTAATACTTTACTCAGCATCACAGTCATTTTCAGTCTTATGGAAACAGTAAGAACAAAAAGAATTAAATACTGAACTAATGTGAAATGCCTGTCATATCAGATACATATAGAATGTCTAATTAGTATCATCAGCTACATATTCACCCATCTATCCTCACAGCCAATGACCATTCACAGCACAAAGACAGTCTCCGTGTGGACTTTCCCTTCTCTGTTTTCATTCAGAGGAAAAGAATCTGGGTGCAGCCAACCATCCCTCTGACCCTGGCTCCTTATTATAGTCAGTACATAGTGATTTCCACTATTCTTGAGCACTACCAAGTAAGTACTCCCTACCACAAACCAAGTGTGTCCTCAAAGCTTGTTTCACTGCCTGCTGACTTTTCTCAAATGAACAAAGCAGGCTGAGACAGACATTACTCTGCTCTGAGGGGCAATAGAATTATAGAATAGAATTACTGCAACCAGCTGCATGGAGAGGAACATTATTTTCTTTTCCCCCAGATACCAGCTCTAACCATATTTTTAAAAAGTATTTTCCATTTAGGCCATCTACAGCCTTGCAGCTGAACTCACCACAATAAGCAAATTTTAGGGACAACACGCAACTCTCGTGGAGGTGCAGCTGGTACTTGTCAGGCTTGTTCACGTGCAGAACTTCCACGTTGCTGCTTTCCATCCCCACGGCAAGCCACTCCCCAGTTGGGCAGTATCCCAAGGAGAAGATCTGTTATAAGGAAGACAAGATCACTAATGATCTTACTCAATAAATTAAGAAAGTGAAAAGGCAGCAAGGGATGGCAAAATGGAGGTTTAATCAGACAAATCCAAACTGGGAAGAGGCATGAGATGCAGCAAAGTCCAGAATCCTCTATTGAACAAGTGGGAGACTAAATAGTTTCTTCCATGCTGTGAAATAAGAAATCATCTTTGAGAATGGCATTAAAAGTCATCATATAGATATACTAACTGACATACTTGTGCAAGAAAATATAATGTCTAGGATATATAATCCAGTGTTTGGAGTGAGGATAGTAAAACAAAGACTTGCCAGGCGCTGATAACTGCCTAGGCTAGGTAATGTGTACACATGTAACTCTGTATTTGATATAGGCCTACATACGTTTGACATTTATGAGCCTTTGAAATTTTAATAAGTTTAAAAATGGTGACCAAAAATAATATCCTGAATACTCTACAGAAGGGTAGAACAGTAAATATTATAAATAAAATATCAATAGTCACCTGAAATTAGTATATGACAGTTGACATGATTCTAGAAAGAATTTCAATGAAGAACTGCCTGGACTGGGTTGTCCTGTAGGCATGCCTGTGAAGGATTTTCTTAGTTGGGTTATTTTGAGTGGGAAGACCCCCAAATATAAGTCACCACTTCATAGGCTGAGCCTTGGCCTGAATAAAAAGGACAGAGATTGTACTAGTGTATGCGAGAGTACTCCCTTCCTCTCTGCTCCTTGACTACGGATGTAATTTGACCAGCGATCTCAGGCTCCTGCCACTGTGACCTTATGACAATGATGGATTGTAACCTGGAACGGTTATCTTAAATAAACCCTTTTGCTTTAAGCTGCCTTTGTCATGGG
>CABHPH010139338.1:1429-90589 GCA_902168325.1 Peromyscus nudipes
CTGTGTAGCTTTGTGCCTTTCCTGGAACTCACTTGGTAGCCCAGGCTGGCCTTGAACTCACAGAGATCCACCTGGTTCTGCCTCCTGAGTGCTGGGATTAAAGACATGCGCCACCACCGCCCGGCCAGTATTAGATGTTAAGTCCCTGCTGCTGTAAACACAACACACACTACTTCCATCACATAGAGAAATGAAGCTGGACTGACATAGGAACTTCCTCCCTACTGGCTAACCTTACTGTTCAGAATGCTGGAAGCTTCAAGTCACAAGTAGACACAAGTTATCAGTTTACTCATCCAGGAGTGGACTCTGCTTGCTACAGTACCAACCTGTCATGTAAGATGTGTCTGTGCGTTTGAGAGTTTCATGACAATTATTAGAATAATAAACCATCTTCTGATGGAATTTGAAGCCAAGTTTATAGAAGGAATTCAGTCCTAGAATTCTAAACCTGGTCAAATGCTGATGGCTGGGGAGATCTTAGGCTCTGGTATGAAACCTACTACTTTTGTTTTGTTAAACAGATGAGTTGGCAAACTGTCTTCTAAATATGTATAACTGTGTCCCTGTATGTAGATCAGTGCTTCTCTGGACCTTAGTCAGAGAAGCTTCTTTTGTAGTAAGCAACAGCAATGTAGAGACTCATCATTTCTAGTAGCTTCTCATCTAGAGGTGGGGCACCATGAGCCCCTCACCTACTAATGCTAGGAATACTGAGTGGCTTGATCTTGCACATGTCTTGTGTGTGTTTATGAGTGCAGTGGCCATGGCATGTCCAGAAGACAGTATTTTGTAGGACTCTTTGCCCATCCTCTGACTCTCATTTTCACTCTTTGCCCTCTTCTGTGATGTTCCTGAACCTCTGAGGGATTGATATAGGTTATACTAATTAGGATTGAGCCCTGAAGTTTTACAATGAACTCCATTTTTGTTTTCATATATATGTATTGATTATTTGAGAATTTTACATCATGGACCCAGATCACACTCAAACTCCAGTCCAACTAGGTCCAACTGGTCACCCTGTGACTTCCCCAAAAAAAGAAGAAGCAGAAGGAGGAGGAGGAGGAGGAGGAGGAGGAGGAGGAGGAGGAGGAGGAGGAGGAGGAGGAAGAAGAAGAAGAAGAAGAAGAAGAAGAAGAAGAAGAAGAAGAAGAAGAAGAAGAAAAGTCCAAAGTCCAATTTGTAATTTGTGTTGCCCATATACTCACTGGAACATGGTTAACTCCCAGTTGCCAGTTCCTTTAAGAAAACTGAGTCCTTCACCACCTCCTACACCCCTGCCAGGAGCCATTAATTGTGGGGAACTCCACTTCAGCATTCTTTTCACCATTTTTAAGAGTTCTCTTTGAATGACTATCTATGTTGCTACTTCTTTGGGGGTGGGGTGGGGGGTGGGATGGGTTAAAGTCCACAGTCAATGTTCCCACTGAAGGCCATGAAGATGTCTATGACCTGTGCTGCCACTCGAAGCTATATTATCTAATATTTCAAATAATTATTTATTTTCCGCCAGGCGGTGGTGGCGCACGCCTTTAATCCCAGCACTCGGGAGGCAGAGGCAGGCGGATCTCTGTGAGTTCAAGGCCAGCCTGGGCTACCAAGTAAGTTCCAGGAAAGGCGCAAAGCTACACAAAGAAACCCTGTCTCGAAAAACCAAAAATAATAATAATAATAATTATTATTATTATTTATTTTCCATTAGGAAAAAGACAGACACATATTTAAAACTATTCACATTTACTCTTTAAAAATAATATGAAATTTTTTAGCTAAATACAAACCATACAACTGATTTAAACTTAAAAACTGTTTAAAACTTGTACAGAAACATATATGTAGGAGAAAATATAATAGATAACTTAAAATGAATTACAGAGATAGATTTATATTTTCTTTATACTAATTTATATTGTTTATTTGTCTGTATTATCTCCTCCTTAAAAAGCTAAGAATAAAAACACAATATAAAGTAAATAGTGATAATATGGTATCAGAGACAAATGGATAATTTGGTAGGGAAACATGTCTCCAAACACCTACTTTGGATGAACAAATGTTCCTAAAAGGAGCTGTGACTACAAAGCTGATTGGTTGATTAGAACTTTAATGATGTGTAGAGATTAGGATATTGCATGCACACAACCAAAGTGTTTTAGGCTGTATTTATCTCAATGAATAGCCATTTATGGCCTGCTTCTATACATGATCTAAACTTTGCTTGTACCAAATAAATCTGTTAGAATATGTGAACAAGCCCCTACTTCCTACGACTCCATTTGCTAAGAATGTTGTCAGGTGACATCTGAGGCCTTTGGCACAGGAATCCACAGGAAGGAAGGAAAGAAGGAAGGAAGGAAGGACAAGAAAAGAAAGAAAAAAGTCACATGAAATCAAGAAACACAGGATTTCAGGCAATCTAAATATATGGTCCCAGCCATGATCAGTATTTAGCTCCAGAATAAACAAATTCATATTGCTTTAGCCATGAGAGCTCTGTTTCCTGTACCACAAATAAAATAACATACTAGGCATGTTTATACCCTACTTAGTATTTTCTCTCTCTCTCTCTCTTTCTTTCTTTCTTTCTTTCTTTCTTTCTTTCTTTCTTTCTTTCTTTCTTTCTTTCTTTCTCTCTCTCTATCTCTTTCTTTCTTTCTTTCTCTCTCTCTCTCTCTTTCTTTCTCTCTCTCTCTCTCTCTTTTTCTTCCTTCCTTCCTTCCTTCCTTCCTTCCTTTTTTTTCTTTTTCTTTTTGCCAACTGTCACTCCTGATTCCTTCAGGCAGTTTGTAAGACTGACAATACCCTATCCCACAAAATATATATGCACTATGGCAGCTTCCTTACCCAAAGAGATTGCTTTAGGAAGGTTAGACACCCAGTTTGTAGACAGGCCCTGGCTGTGCTGCTATGATGGAAGCCAAGCTGAAGATAAATAAATGGAGAAGTTGTACACATTTTGAAGGTTTTCCGTTGCATATGTGGTATAGAAGTCTCTTGCTCCTCTCTCATATTCTCTCTTATATATGTTGAAAAGAAAGAAGCATGTCCTTGACTATTTTATGTGAAATGTCAAAATTGTCTCCATTTAAGTATACATGAAATCATTGTAATAGTACCCCACTCTATCACTCTCCTATGTATCTATAATCCTTAACAATAATGTTGATTATGCCAAAGAACCTATTCAAGGTCCTCTTTAGAAATCACCTCTCTTAGCTGTTTTCACAACCCTGGGTAGTTATCGCTACCTCAGCTGATGGATAAGACAACGAACACACTGAACGATTAATTCATGCTGTCCACAAATACACTGTAAGTGAGAAATAATAGACTCATGCTTGGAAAACATGTATTCTTGTTCTAACTGAAGGGAGGATTGTACATGGAATATGAATGTGGCTTCTCAGACATCTCATCTGTGTAGAAATGAATAATATGCAGAGGACTCACCCTACTATCCTGATCTCCTATTTCATAGTTGACTCAGTCGTGTCTCACACACTCCAGCCCACAACTCCAGTTTCAATGTGTCTTTTGTCCCTTTGGGCTTTGAAAAAATTTATCTTTTTTGATAGGATGGAGAGACACGGAGTATAATCTTTGCCTCCTATGGAAACTTTATTGACTAAATGAATATTCTTCCATGCAACTGCCTTTTAAAATGATTTATAAATTCTTTAGATATTTTGGGATACATCTCCAATTAAGAATTCATTCTGCAAATGACTACTCTTGCTTATTGTCACCTGGTAAGCACCAAGTCAGAGATGCAATTCAGGAACATGCAAATTCCCTTCAGAAGAAAAAAAGTTTGAAACTGTCAACCAAAATGACTAACTCTCTATTCTTTTCCATGTTAACATTTGTCATAGAATTATACTGTTTTAATATAAACATTAATACAAAGTTCAATTTTTGTTTTTCATGAAATGTGATTATAAATGTGGCAAAAAGTTTTTACTACACCTAATAAAAAATTTTAGAACACCATATACAATTTTAACTCAGAATTGGAAAGTTTCAATTTATATAATCATAAGTCATCAAGATATCCATGCTTTTCTCCCACTAAATACAAGAAATAGCTGTAATATATAGTAAAGTATTTCTTGCAATGCAATTTCAGTTATACAAAAAGTCAATATTTTATGTACTTAAGAAAAAATCTCTCTTTCCACTAGATAAAAAAGAATGGACCACTCAAATAAATAGCTCTTAACAATGTGAACTTGTCCCAAATCAATTCTTTCCTGGGCTATTATTCATTTGAAAGATTTTACTACATAATGGTACAGCTTCATAAAACACAGATGAACAAGATATTTGCAAAAACATATCCATGATTAAGTTACATTTCTTTCCATAGAGTCATGGAACATGCACTTTAAACTTTAACAAATGGTCCACCCCTGCAATTCTTTCTCCTATCAGTTAATCTATGTACACTTGCTGCTCATTCTCACCACCATTGTGTACACAGTACTTTTAATTCTGGCAAATTCAAAACCTCTTCCTTTCTTCCTTCTTTCCTTCCATTCTTTCTTCCTTCCTATCTTTCTTCTTTCCGCCCTGCCTTCCTGCCTCCATCCCTCTGTCCTTCTCTCTCTCTCTCTCTCTCTCTCTCTCTCTCTCTCTCTCCTCTTCACCATAACTAGAAAGTACCTAAGCTTAGTTTAGAGAATACAAGGAAATATTGGTATGCATCAGCTTTTAGCCTTCCCTTTCCTAGAGGAAAAGATCAATAAATTCCAATATATTTAACTTAAGACTTCTGTTTCTTAAAGATTAGAACATGAGAAAGACCTATCTGATGAGAAATCACATTAGATGTATATGTATTTTTAATAAGAGTATTAAGAATAATATGAGCTCTTGTACATCAATTAAAAAGAGAAAATGTAACCACACCCATTGTGAAAAATGCATGCCTGTGCTCCATGCTAAAGTAGATCTGGGCACTTAAGCACATTAAAAAATAGTCAGGAAAAAAAAAACAAACACTAAAAGATGACCTTTTCTATTCTCATGCAAGTGTTTCAGACATCATATTAAGTATATCCAATATTTGATGAAATAGAACCTCTTTATAGAACTTTTGAAATTATACAATAGTATTACTTCGTGAAAAACAGGTTGATTTATCTTATAACATTGAAAATTTCCATAGAACTTTATGAGGTAATATCATTCCTGAAACATAATGTATATGTACATCTGGAAGCATGATGGGACTTTTCAGTGAGACAGTCTTCAAAATTAAAACAATAAAAACACTCAGAAATAATTATTCATCAAAGAATTTATAGTCAAACAATGTGCTAAATTACATTAGTTGGACAAAAATCCATTTTAATACTAGAAATCAGTTGAATTAGGAAAAAAATAGTAAAAGAAAAATAATTTCCTAAGTATACATAAGTATCTGAAAGTTACCCTAATAGTTAAGATTAGAAGAAATAAAATTGTTTATGTATAGAATTATAAGGAAAATTCAGTAGTCTGATTAATCATAAATTATTGACTAAGTTAATATTGCTTATGCATAAACATTTATATATGTGTATTATATATAAATATTTACATATTAAATGCACATGCATATATATATATCATATCTATCTGCATGAGATGGCAGAAAAGAAGCATTGACAGAAAGCTGTGAGGAGATCATCAGTAGAGTGGGATATTAAGGTGGAAGCTCACAGTGGAGGTATGTGTCAGGGATATACATGATTGGAGTGAGTCCAAGGACATAAATCAATCAAAATTGAGTATTCACAAAAACACCATAAATAAACCTCTTAATTTGTATAAAAATTTAAAATTTAAAAGTAAAATATTAACAACTATTTAGAGGAGAAAAACTTCATATTTGTGAGAAGTGAAGGATAAACTCTAACTTTGAAATAAAATGCAAGCTAATGTAATTCTAATTTCTCTGGTAGGTATTCAAGGTCCAAATTACATGGATTATATTAATACAGTACGTTGTGTATTTGTATGAAATCAACAAAGAATGAAATTTTTATAAGTTGTATTGTGTATAAAACAAAATAGAAATGTATATGAAATAATAATCATGAAAAAGCTAGGATTATCTTTCTCACTTCAATGAGGCCAAGCAAATACATCTTTTATCTAAATTTTTGTTACTGGATTACCTGCATATTTTCCCCTCTTATTTTTACATATTAAATCTTTATTCCTTTTAAAACTAAATACTTCTGATAGTTCAAACCAATATTTAGTATTCTGTAACAGTTTGTTTATAGCCACAGAGGCTTTGTGTAAAATGGGGAGAAGTTTTAACTCTGTTCCTTGGAAAGGGATTGAACACCTTGTTTGTCATTGAATGTATTTTCTAGAAGCATTCCTTCAGCCGTTACTGACTTCTTCAAACAGATTGAAAAATAGAAATGTTTACCAAAGCCTTCTTGCATAGAATGTGCATTTTTCAAAAGATGTCAGAGAATAGGATGGGCGGCAGTAAAGGATCAAAGCTGAAAGCTGAAAATGGCCTCCACTCCAGTTACGGAATAAAAGGCAACATTTTTGTCTTTAGAGTGGAACTGTTGCCAGTAGAAAACAAAATGAATTTAATGGAGCCCCCAAAACATAACAACTTGAATAAAATGCATTTTTTGTTGACGGAAAAAAAAGAAAACAATTCGTGGGTCACAATGTTTTGATCCCGTGAATTCAGATCCCTTTGAAGGTTATTTATATTGATTTATAGAGTGTCTTGTTATTATAAAAGGCTATTGCCTTCACTCTGAGGCTTTTCTTTTGCAAAAAGAAATGAGATTATCCAGCTGATATCATTAAAGTAAGAGCAAAATTACATTAAAATGCAATGTTTGAGAGTTGAACATGAAAGTCAAAGATTTTGCATCCCTCGTCTACATTTTCCAAGGCTAGAAACCATTTAGAGTGAACTCAGATTAATTTTCAAGAGGAAATGAAACACCTGATTTCTACTATCAAAGCCTGTTTTCTTTAGTAATTTAGGAAAGTTTAAAACATTCATTTTTACTTTCATCTAAAGCCAACAGTATAGAACAAATGACATCCAATGTAAGGAGAATGAATTACTTCAAAACTAAACTTAGGATGGATGCAGTGCTACTTAGAGTGACTAATTTTACCATATATATTAGCTGGGAAAGTATTTGTCAGGAACACTTAAGCAATTTTTGTAAAACGTGGTACACACACACACACGAATCTACAATCTTGCTTTGTTTTTACACTTTAAATATTCAAACCAACTATTTACATTACAACTGTTATAAACATAAGTAACTTATACTGCTTAGTATCACATGCCTATACATTAATCATTTGTCTTGTTGCATTCCATCATCTGCAGTGATAATAGCTTTGAACCACCTAACTGTTGAATCAGTCAAATAAATTAACCTAAACAAAAAAAGCAGATGGGAACACTGCAGAATTTTACCAAACATTTTAAGAACAAACATGGATTCTTATTAAATTATATCAAAAGTATTTTAAAGGAGTAATTCATTATAAACTCATCCTCAGAGGACACTTTCACCCTGATGCTCAAATGAGTAAAGGAGAAAGCACAAGAGAAAAGTACAAGTCAATATCATTGATAAATACAGATGCAAAAATCTTCAACAAAATATGAGAAAACTGAATTATTTAAAAGATTATTTACCCTTGAATACCTAAGGTCCATATCAGGACAATACAATACACAACATCTTCAAATTGATAAATGTGATAAATCTGTATGCATAAACCAACTGAATATAATAGTCTAGAGTGTTACATATGTACCTTCATCTAGTTTTCTATAACGTTTTGATAAATGGTTCTAAGACAATTAATATATGCTGTGGGATGTCTTTCTGTATGCTGTGAATAGGTGTTGCTCTGATTAGTTAGTTGATAAAACGCTGATTGGCCAGGAGCCAGGCAGGAAGTATAGGCGGCCAAGCAGATGAGGAGAATTCTGGGAAGAGAAAGGACTGAGTCAGGAGTCACTAGTCAGATACAGAGAAAGCAAGATGACTCCAGCTTGATCTATTAGAAATAGTGGAGAGGGCACCTGAACTGAAGTGACTGAACCCAGTGACCAGATGGGTGAATACCTTAACTGTCATCACAGAGCTTTTCTTCAGTGACTGATGCAAGCAGATGCAGAGATCCACAGCCAAACACCAGGCAGGGCTCCAGGAGTCCAGTCGAAGAGAGGATAGGGATTGATTCTATGAGCAATTTCACCAAGATCATGATGGGGAAACGTGCAGAGACGACCAAACCAAGCTAGTGGGAACTCATGCAAGTTGGATCAATGGCTGTGGAGCCTGCATGGACTGTGCTAGGCCCTCTGCATAGAGAGACAGTTGTGTAACCTGATCTGCTTGGGGGGTGGGGAGGCTGGTGGTAGGATCAGAATCCATCCCTGGTGCATGAGTGGGTTTTTTGGAGCCCACTACCTCTGATGTGACACCTCCAACAGCCTTGAGGCAGGGGGAGAGGCTTGGACTTGCCTCTACTGGATGTGCCTCCTCATGGGAGGCCTTGCCTCATTGTGGATTGGGAGGAGGGAAGAAGGGGATCTTTGGTGTGTAAAATGAATGGAAATTTTTTCTTAATTAAAAAAAAAGAAAAGAAGCAGGTTTTTAAGGGATAATAATGAAATAAAATATACTAAATAAAACATACATAAGTAAAATAAAAACTAACACAACAGAGTTGGAAAAAAAACAGAAGGAAAAGAGCTGGAGAGAAGGCACAAGAATCAGAGACCTACATGTTAGCATACTCAGGAATCTCATAAAAGCACTACACTGGAAATCATAATGTGTACACAGAGGACCTGATGCAGACTTGTGCAGGTCCTGTGGTTGCTGCCTCAGTCTCTTTACTCATGTTGATTTAAAAGGTCTTGTTTTCTTGGTGTCCTCCATCCCCTCTGAGTCTAATAATCTTTCCTCCTCCTCTTACACAAGGTTCCCTGATCCCTGAGAGGAGAAATTTGATGGAGAGATCCTGTTTAGGAGTATGGGTTCCAAAGTGTCTCACTCTGTGCATAATGTCTATCTATGGGTCTCTGTTTTTGTGCCCATCTGCTGTAGGAGAAAGTTTCCCTGCTGATGGCTAGGCAAGCCGCATTATGCTATATTGGGAGGCACTGCTGGTTTTAGGTTACAGTCTGCCCTGGCCTGACAGCTTTCTCCAAGCTTCACAACATGGACTCCCTCCCCAGTGAGACTTCCTGCTCTACATCTGCCCTTATTTGGAGGATATCTCTAGGCCTGGATGTCTGATCTATCTCAAGGACGACCCTTGACATAGTTCCCTGCAAATGCTGTTCCCCTGCCATCCACATGATAATTATGTTAATGCTCTAGTCATTTAGATAGGTCCATACTCCCCCTTATCCAGGAATATGATAGGAGTCTACTGCTTAAAGCAAATTTTGCCCCCAGGCTTCCTAAGTCTATATATCCCCTATACTCTGGAATAAAGTTGAGTTGTCTCATTGAAGTCTGTCCTGGAGGGCTATCTCCATCGTATCCACAGCTGTGGGAACCATGTTCCCTGCTTCTGCTTTTTCCACCATCATGGACCGATGATGGCCTAGGATCCTCAAGGAAGAAGGAGACTCACAATGCTATACTAATTATTCTTTTTGACAGTCACAATACACTCTAAATAACAAAATATCTTCCAACACCAAAGGCAGCTTACATTTTAAATCAGATTCCCAAATAAAGCTGACCTCAAGTTTGGTGTTTACTGAGTATTTCTAGAATCATCACTGGATTCTCACTTTCCAAAATAAATACGTAGAAAGAAGTGATTAATCCACTTTGTCTGTGCTCCGTCATTGGAATTTTCTTGTTTCAAACCTCCAGTAACTTATGAAATTTTAAATTAAATATTCATAGGTAGACGTCTTACATTCATATTTGGCATGAGCCTTAGACAAATTGCATCATAATGCAGTGAGGATTTTCTAACACAAGAATGGGGTAAGCTGTATTTTAATTCATGTTTTCATTGGGCACTTTTGACATTAAATATAAAGCAATGGTTTTCCCAGGGAGGTCCAGAATTAGAATATTAGGGTGATTTTAATTAGTCTCCACCAGCAGGATGAGTTTACCTGTGTGATTGTCCATGTGAAATGCATATAAATCCTGGAGCATCACTCATGAATTGAAATCAGAATGCTCATCAACTAAATGTTGGCAAGGTGAAAGATAAAAGCCAGTGAAGGTCCTTCCCAGCCTGTGTCACTAATGATAAACAGTATTAACTGCTTCTGTAGGCACTAATGCTGCTATCTTGGGAACACAGGCAGCTACCATTAGAACTTTACAGCTTCACTAATCATACTTTTGTTTGTCACAAAATACAAAACAAAATTTCAACAAGGAAGCAGTAAATAATTGAGTTTTTGAACAAAAGAAGGTCACATAAATATGTAGATCTCTAAATATTTGTTGCATTCCTCATTAAATATCATGTTCATTATTATAACATTTTATTACAGGTAAAAAACAAAAACCACAGAACAATAGAAAATTTAGTGAAACATGAGTGGATTCATTAGCGACCATCTCTTGTCTAAAGGTAGTGTGAATTCTGTCAATGTTTTAATGCTACAAAATATTGATTTGAACAAAGGAAGTTTTTTCCATAAATTAGCATTTCAAAATTGGATTATTAAAAATAATTTAGTTCTTCTAGTTCATTAAATTCTTGTTTTGTGGTATTGTTTTATAATGGTAATACTTCCAGAAATCTTATTGTTTATAATTTGGAATGCAAAATATTCATTACTGAGTAAATTTTCAGGTGTGTCCCACAAAATTAAGATAAATGCAAGAAATTCCTATATCTAATATGGTCAGTAACAAAAATATATGTTCCATTCAAAACACAAGCATTCCATATCTATTGTCCTAAGGAAACACACATAAATTCCAAAAAATGTGTCCTTTTAAAATCCTAAAAATTATTTTGAGCACTGTGTTATATTCAGATACTTCTCAGCACTGTAAGAACTGTTACATCCCCAAATCATCCTGTGCTTTCTACTTTGTTCAATGGTCTCATTTACTTGTTAAAGTTTTCTTTCTTAGATAACATTCCTAACATGTTTTACAGAGATCCACAGCTAGGCCCCAGGTGGAGCTCCAGAGTCCAATTAGCGAGAAAGAGGAGGGTCTATATGAGCGAGAATTGTTGAGACCAAGGTTGGATAAAACACAGGGACAAATAGCCAAATGAATGGAAACACATACTATGAACCAATGGCTGAGGGGCCCCCAACTAGATCAGGCCCTCTGAATGGGTGAGACAGTTGATTGGCTTGATCTGTTTGGGAGGCATCCAGGCAGTGGGACCGGGTCCTGTGCTCATTGCATGAGTTGGCTTTTTGAAACCTGGGGCTTATGCAGGGTCGCTTTGCTCGGCCTGGGAGGAGGGGACTGGCCCTGCCTGGACTGAGTCTACCAGGTTGATCTCAGTCCTTGGGGGAGGCTTTGCCCTGGAGGAGTTGGGAATAGGGGGTGGGCTGGGGGGAAGGGGAGGGGGGGCGGGAGGGGGGAGAACAAGGGAAACCGTGGCTGATATGTAGAACTGAATGGTATTATAAAATAAAAAAAAAACCAAAAAAACAAAACAACAACAACAACAACAACAAAAAACAATTTCCTACTTCCACTACATTTCCAATGAGGTTATTAAAATGATGTTTCAAGAAGTTCGAATAATTAATCAACCAATTAGTTAACTCTGCTACTAATTATACAAAAGTCTTGTCTTCTGGTCCCTGCTGTGTGATTGCTTTAAAATATTGCATGGTGACTTCAGGTACTACATCCCAATGGGGGCATTGTTAGTAGTGCTACGTTAAAACTCATGGGCAGCTAAATAACATGCATACAGTTGAAAAAGCATGTATGACCAGCCAGAGCACAACCTTTAAGACTGCAAAACTTTCTGATGAGGATGATCCTGCTGTGAAGTCTTATGTTTGCCTTGGCTGATGTCAGTTTTGTTTCTTATAACAAAGTTGTTTTGCAGAGTAAATTACATAATATATATGAGCTTGTTAGAATAAAAGCTGAATACATTATGTATACGGTGATTGGTTTATTATATTTAAATGGGTCACTTTAGAATTGGCTATTGAAGTGTATAAAATAACAAGCAAATATATTGAGTACATTTATTTAACTATTTTAAATATAGCATATAAATATCATATAATTAATTGCCTAGGAAATAGGATCCTGAATTTTTTATAGTGCAGATGGTTCATATGCAAAATTATATTGACAAAGAATTAAGAACCAAGTTTTATATTTTATTTTTTCTTAAATGAAGGCAGAGAGAAAATTTTATGCATTCAGTTTTAGTAGACCAGAAATTTTTTCATTGAGTATCTGATTCTAAATGTGTTTTTGACATTATTATCATCTTTTATATTTTTATGTATATTATATTATATTATATTATATTAATTATATTATATTATATTATATTATATTATATTATATTATATTATATTATATTATATTATATTTACTATAAACTGTGGTTGGGACCACGTAGATTTGGTTGTAAAACCCAATTCTATCAAAGTGAGTAGTATGAACTTTGCTCATCTGACCTTGAATTTCCCATCATTGAAAATGTACACTCTATATATGGAAAAGATTTATGTAGGGGACAATCTCTGTATTGCACAGATACTATCCAAGACTCCTTAGAAGTTTATTTTGCTGTTCCACATATAGAGGAAAGAAAAGAAAGTTAAGTCCAAAGAATGATTAGTCTTTATTGAAATAGCTTGAAATAGCTACCGTGTGTACACACACACAAAACAATCAAACAATCAAACAAAAAAATTACCAAAAAAATAACTGAGAAGGGGAAAAATGTATATGAAAAGAGGAATAAATGAGAACTTTTGAGAATGCTATTTCTCTTTGGTAACTGCTATCATCACAAAAATTAAGTATAAAAGTCACTTGGTATTGACTGTTTCAGAGCAATGCACAGAAATTTTTAGTTTTAGATTAGCATTTCTAGAAAGCAAGGGTGTATGTCTGTAAAATGTGTGAGGAGGCAATATAAATGTAGGTTTACCATTGTTAGCTGTCCTTTTCCTAATTTGTACATAAGTCTTAGCTATTGTCATTCATGAGCTATCAATTACTTCTTCTATTGCCACAGGGAAAATTAAAACTCCACTTCAAGAAAATATCTGAAAATAATACTAATCCACATTGTGCTAGCCCATTCTTCTGTAATCTGAAGTGCCACTTCCAACACTGTACTTTATGCTCTTCCATGTCACTATTGTTGAAGATAAAATTAGATCTTCAGAAGCCAGTGGTCTGTGAAGGACACAATATCTCTCTATCACAAGTGAACCATTGTTAGTGATGAACAATGCAGAAGCTTGGAACTGAAAAGTTATGAGTATTCAGGAGTTCTAGTCATACACAAAATTCAGCTGTTAATAGCTTTATTAATTGCAATATAAGAGTTGAGCAGGTGTCTTTGCTAAGGAGACAGGAAATGATATGTAAGTTATTTTTGTTGAAAATACATTAGAGTGTTTTTATTTCAATTATCTCTTCATCTTGTCTCCTATATATCTCTCAGGATACGAATTTATTGATCCCATACTATGTTCTAGGCAATTACCTGGGTACAAATAATATAATTGCAAATATGCATTGTCACTATTGTGGGACCACATACAATATTATGGAATAGATGATTACAATATTGTGTGAACTTTATTCACATAGAAAGGTTGGGATCACTAGTTCTGGTATCATTCACATTGATGTGTAAAATTCTGGAACCTTAAAAATGTATTTTATTTATTTTGAAGCTCTTCTGTGCATTACCTTAGTGTGACAAGGGTGTAAATAAGTATTTGTGTAGATGAAATAATAAGATATATTTCTTATTTATTGGGTATTAGAAATAAAGGTTGACTTTAAGTAAATTTTTATGGTTTCCACATTTATAAAATTGACTCTTTAACCCATTTTAAGGTTTATTTTATGTGGTTCAAGGTATTAAAATATTTTTAATTTTAACTTTATATATGAATTAATCTGAGAACATAATTTTACATTATATTTATTCCCTCTGACTCTCAATGTTTGCTTCCAAAAAGTCATCGGAAATACATGTTTGAGTATGTTTTAAGGCAAGCCAGTATCAAAACTATCTGTAATAATTTTTTGTAATTATTTTCACTATTTACTTTTATTTTATATGTATGAGTGAATTGCTCGTAGGTATGTATGTGTCCCATGTGCGTGCTTGGTGCTCACAGAGGCCACGACAGGTCTGAACATCTGGAACGTGAATTTCAGAAGGTTGAAGGCCATCTGACATGGATGCTAGGAACCGAACACAGGTCCTCTGCAAGAGCTGCAAGTTTCCTTCATTGAAGAGTTATCCCTCAGCATCAGTCTGTAATAATTTCAGATACTTATCCAATGTCCATTTCCATTAAAAGCACTAGTAGAAAAATAAAACTATCATATTCTATACTGCAATTATTACACAGATTTATTAAATAAAAACATCTAATTCCAATTAGAATAAAAAATATAAAATACACCATTGATATAAAATAATAAAGCAAAAATGCTAATTCTTCAGCATGTTCATAAAGCAGCATAAAAATATTGATATTAAAATTAGTTTTAATACCTCATCTTAAGGGTATTGAAAGTAAATCCTACCTTTAAATTAAGTTTGTTAATTCTGCCTGACTTAAATTTTTTGTAAGTACTTAGAATCTTATTTATACAATATGGTTATTTCTTCCCCATGGTTAACATTTTTCTGATAAAAGCCTTAGATTGCTTTCCTTTCAAAGATTATAAATGAAAAATTACCACAAATAACAAGCCTAACAGAACAACATTCTGACTGCATTGTCATATTTATTATAAAATGCTTGGTTCGCTGCATTTTGGCATTTTATACAACTGGTTCTGACAGTGATTAACAGAGTTTGGGCTTCTGCAGTTTCACCCAGGAGAAATAAAACACCAAAATCTCCGCAGGTGTGTAATGGGCCAGAGACTTACAATCTGTTCTGCAAAGTCAGACTTCAAAGACTTGAAAAAATCCAAAAGTTGGCAATGCCTCTATCAACACAATTACTTAGGATAATTTTTGAAGATTTCAAAGGGAGCTGAGTGGCTAATTGTGAAGATTTCATCTCCAATTTGACTCGTGTGCAGGCCTTTCAGAAGCCACTTTTCACCATATATCCCTATACCCTAGGTATACCGACAGCAACTATACGAAGTTGTGAAGTAGTTATGTATTTACTTGTACTGCCAAGGAGACTTCACTTGTAGTGGCTGCGGTGCTCAACTGAAACTGGGGAGTTGTTGGGAGTGCCAAGGTAATTAACAAATGACAATCAAGTGTCAGCTAGTGGCTATGGCAGCCCCAGGACAAGTGACCATAATTGCTTCCATGATTGCTTGATGCGTACGTAATATAAAACTTACCCAAGAAGGGTCAAAAAACACATGATCATTTCAATTATATGAATGTTCATTTTCCCGAGAGCGATTCACAGAGAAAGTTCAATAGTTCTATTTCAGTTTTAAAATGTGAGTTTGACTATTTTTTTGTGGTTACTCAGGTCTCCTGCTTGGTATGTCATTTAAATTCTCTCTCTCTCTCTCTCTCTCTCTCTCTCTCTCTCTCTCTCTCTCTCTCTCTCTCGCAATCACCTACTTGCCTACTTCTAAATGTTGTCTACTGTTCCACAAATAAACATTTCAAACAAGCAAACCACCACAAAGGGATATCATCTAAATAGTATGTTCTGCATGAAGTCATTGGTGGGTGGGGTCGTTTCTTTAGTTTTAAATTCTTCTCATAATTTTTAATCAAAGAATCCAATTAACTCTGTCAATCATTGTCATTAATAACAGAAATCAACATCAATTGAATAATGGGTCTATATTTTTAGGCAGTACAAAAGCTAGAAGCTTCTATTGCTATGATATTTTGTCTGGTGTATAGTTTTCACTATTTCAAGTACATTTAGTGGAAATTGCTAGGGTCACACATGCACACTTTAACTGCAACAGTCAGGATGGCAAGAGAAAAACCCTCTTCCACTCTAGCAAATTGCAGCCTTCATGCTGGTATTCCTCTTTATTTCATTAGCCTTGTGAAAAGTGGGGGAGGTAATTTTAGCAGCCAAAACAATTAAAAAGGACAAACATACCAACCAGTTTTGACCAACAAAGAATATACTATATGGTTTTTAAACCTAGCAACCAAACTTTTCATTTTAAACTGTGTGCTTCAGAATATGAATAAGTAGAATATTTCTTTACAAAATTAAAGTGTAAGTAAAAACATAACTGCGATTGTGCTACCAGCATTTGAATTAGGGTTGTACAATACTATGCTGACATTTGCCAGTGCCAGTAGATATCAATTCATCTATTACTAATTTCTTGGAGCTTTCTGTTGTGGGAAAAGGTGTACAATCCACATATAGTAGGAGAACCACAGGGGTTTGCTCAGCAGCTTAGTTTCCTGACCAAAGTTACTGCATCTCTCTGCCAGGATGCTTTAGCAAGTTTCAATCAATAACGTTAACTTGAAGCGAAGGTTGACCTTCCTGAACTTGAACCCACTGTAACATTTTATTACAAAGATTGGAGGCTATAATAATTCACTGTTTTAATGAAAGAAATAGACTGTTTGAGGCTGTACAAAAGCCATCATTTATAGAGCGATGTTAATTTTGAGGGTTGATGTGCTTTAATCTCCCATTTCTCTTGCCATTCTGTGACAGACGCGCTGAAGCCATCGGAAGGTTACAAACAATGTTCACTAATAATGGGCTCTCATGTCCTTGTAGGTTTCACTTTGATGGATATCCATAGTGTTTTCCCATGACATAATTCTACCAAGGAAAATCACATCTTGAAAACATAGCTAGTACTTTCACCTTCAAATGTAGTAAGTATAGTTTGTAAGAAGAAAAGAAATCAACTGAAAATAAATAAATGCATATTTCATCCTAGTGCTTTGATCATTTTGTACTTCCAGATTTAACTGATGAAAAAGAAAAATGCTTACAGAACAACATGAACTTCATATAGTAGAATTTTATATCGGGTATATAGTCTTCAAGCCATCTTTTTACCATAAACAGAGATACTTTCATAGTGAAAAAAATCCTTATGCATTCTCTTTTTGTGAAATATTATTTTAACTAGGCAAAGATGTGTTACATTTGTTTATGCTACAGAATATTACTTCAACTATGTGAAAGTGTGTTACATTTATTTATGCTACCTTTGTTAATAATGTAAACAAAAATGTATGAAAGCTTACTTTTATAGTGAAAAAAAATCCCCATACATTCTCCTTTTGTGGAATATTATTTTAACTAGACAAAGATGTGTTCTATTTGTTTACGCTACAGAATATTACTTTAACAATGTTCAAGTGTGTTACATTTATTAATGCTACCTTTGTTAACAATGTAAACGTGTGTCACATTTGTTTATGCTGCATTTGTTTATTTATGTAATGATGCATTGCATTTGTTTCACCTTGCCTTACTAAGACACCTGGTTGGCCTAATAAAAAATTTGAATGGTCAATAGCTAGGTAGTAGAGGGTTAGATGGGGATGATGGGCAGAGAGAATAAGTAGAAGAAATCTAGACAAAAAAAGAGAGAAGAGAAAAGAGCAAGAGGGAAACCAAGAGATAAACCTGGGGCCTGAAGTCAGGCAGCAGCCAGCCAACCAGCCGTGGAGACAGTAGGAAAGTAAGATAGACAGAAAGGTAAAAGACCAGAGGCAAAATATAGATAAAGAGAAACAAATTTTAAAAAGGAGCTAAGGTAAGGTCATGCACTCATAACTAATAAGTCTCTGTGTCATGATTTGGGAACTGGTTGGTGGCCCAAAAGAAAGCCTGCTGCGTTCTCCAAAATGCCATTTCTCAGTAAAGTTTTAGCATAGGAGATGAGCAGAATGGAGGTGAGTGAAGAGTCCTGAGATATGGGCAGAGGGTGAGTGATGGCACTGATAGAAGATGAAGAAAGCTGAGTGGGTGGGGACTGGATCAATAGCAGAGAACCTGTTGGAGAACAGCAAAGCTCATCAAGCACCATGTCCAACCAGCCAGCTCCTACTCCAGTGAGGACAACGACCACCAATGATTGACCACCAGTGATGGACCTCTAGTCACAGTCACCTTTGAAGTCAGTGCTACATCTGAAATTCAGCTCCAGTGGGGCTAAGTTCCCTTGAGAGCCTGGGACATTGGGTCTAGGCGGGGTCTCAAAGTTCAGTGTGTGATTACAGTTTTGACTTTAGAGTCCCCGTGGTCAATGCAGGACTGGGAGTCTATACTCCTGTGATCTAAAAGTTACTCTGAACGCTGCTCTAACTACAACTCATCATGAAGACCCAAACTTGCTCCTATTAGCACATAGAGAAGTTTGAATCACATCAGCAGCCCCATTTGACAACACTGTTTGACTGTGAGTTCTCATTGCTGAACCTCATGCAGACCCACTCCAGGAAGAGTCACCGGAAACGAAACATTCCTATAAACTCAGAAGAAGTTGAATGAAAACTGAAAGATGAACCAACTTGAACAGATTCATAAATATTACAAAGAAACACAACGAATAGAACATATTTTCCACTCATGTCCCTCCTCAAAACACTGAGTAAAATGCAATCCAAAATTTAGAGGGAGCTTAAATTTCTGAGAAAGAATTCACCTTTAAAAAAATTATTGATTATAGAGTTAAACAAATAGATGCACTCATTAAATCTAGCTAAGATTTTGAGAAGGCCCTCTCAAGTTGAATGAAACAGTAAATTTCACTTTGCTTTGGAGAAGAAAGTCCAAAATACAGAGGACAATTTGAAAAAGAAAATTGAAATAGTGAAAAAGAACTGGAAAGAAATACCCAAAATTTCATTAGCATAAACAAATCTCCATAGTTTAACATTGATTTTGTTAGAAAGCTTACAGAAGAACCTTTTAAATATTTCAATCATTATTTATTATTTCAAATATAAACATAAGACAAGAAAGAATGAATATATCAACAATACAACTTATGAAGTCTTTCAAATGTTTGTTCTGTTCACCAGCTGTTTAGTCTCTGGGTGGCACAGGTTTTCCCTACTATTAGTAGAAACTAATGTATTTAGATGTTCGAACTTTATGTAAAAATGAAGGTACCTTTTTAAATGCTGTTTTAAAACTGTTGGCATTCCTACATGTGTACTGTGGAATGTTCTAGACTTTTAATTCTAGTGTTGCTCCACGTGGCATGCTATGAAATGAATCCAGAGGTGCTTTAATTAAGCTGCTACCCTGTTTGCCTTGTATTTTGTTTCTATGGACTTGTGTGCAGATTTCTATACAGAAATAAGTTTAATGATTCCACTGACAGATGTCTAGTTCAGAAAATTGAATATACTAGTTATCATTTTCAATATACACACATTATCAAGCCACCTTACATAAAATTATAAGTAAGCAGAATTTACTTTGGACCCTGTGTGTTAATCACAGGGACACATTGTTTCCATAACAATGTTTTGTGTCTACCTTTTGTGCATTGGTTCATAGCCTAAGGACTTATTGTACACCAGACTGAAAAAAAGACTTTAATAGAAGTTTAAGTGGGGCAGAAATCTGCAGCTGTCAGTCCCTATCTAAACATGAATTCACCCAGGACAACATGTCAGTATAAATGATTTACTGAAGAAATGCAGCAAGCTCAATAGTGATTCACAAAGACTCATTCCACGAAAAAGTTACAATCAGAGATACACGTATTAACTGTGACATGGCTATGTTTTCCATTCACCACTGAAATATCATCGTGTAGACATAGTGCTAATATGATATTGAATAATTTCTACAGAAGACAGTCAAAATGTGAGGGACAATACAGTGAAACCCACGCGGTAAGAGCAAAACCAAAAAACGATGTAAGCAAATGAGACAAAGTTGAACTTTTTCATTTATTTTAAAAAAACAGAGAATGCAAATTTCTTTTCCCCCTCCCAACAATCTGCAACTCATTATGTAAAGGATTTTAATGCTGATTTATAGGTGAACATATAGAGAAGTTATCAAGGACAGTCTTTCATTAGGTTTTTCAAAAGTAGCTTCTAAATATATGCATGTCACTTTAATGAAAAGAGTAATGAGAGTAATTTCTAAATGACCTACAGATGTGTTTATATAGCACCTGCCTATCTCTATTGAGCACAGTTTTCATTTAATTCCAGGTACTTCAAATGGGGAAGAGTGGGCAATTGAAGTCACAGATATTTATTATTCATATGAAGAAATCTAGTCATTTCCTCAAAGGGAAGATGTGTTTGATAAGCAAAATTTGAGGAATATTATGAAAGATAGAAATGTGACTTCTTTTCTTTCCAATAGAATAGTAGAATTATTTGGAGACACTCCACCTGCTTCAGCAAACATGCAGCTCTCCCTGTACTGGGAACATCTGGTTGTAAGAAGGTGAGATGTAATTACTACAGGGAGAACTAAGATTTTCCATATGTCTAATCTCATTGGAAAAGGCCTGCGATTTGTTAGAGGTTCAAACAAAAGATGCCTGGTTTTAATTTTATCTGAAAAGTCTTCCTAAGGCTGACTCTACCACAAATCTTACCAGAGCTCTTGACTTTATCAAGATCCAAGAAACAGCAAGGAGAAGCTGTAGAAAGATTTCTACAGCTGAATGATAAGGGAGTGCTATGAAATGCTTTTTTCTGAACATGACCTGAATAATTTAGTCATGAACTCACAATAACTATATCTGCCTATGTATGACCTCAACAACAAAAATATATGAAGGTAGGGATGGAGATATTTAGGTAGAAGAAGGCTGTCTATATATGTCAGAGGGAACAATTTGTTAAAATTAAATAAAAAATAATATTAAAAAATGTTACCTCAAGGTCTTGTCCAAATAATTGAAATTAAGGAAGTTTTATCTATCTTAGACTTGTAGTGTGTTTTGTTTGGTGTTTTAATTCATGTTGTAGAGGCAGGGGACTTTCCACAGAATATTCACAAGGGAGTTTTTGGGTGGAAGTAGCTTTCAGAAAATCACAAAAGTCATTCGCTCCACTGATACTATAATATTTCTTTGAAAAATAACTCTTTCCAATATGGATTTTGTGATTTAAAAGTCCAAAATGATAAGAACTGGGCTTTATCAACTCCACAATGGTTTTCATTCCTTCCATGTATGCTTTGGGTATGTTTTGGTAACCAGGCATGTCTTTTCCAGTCCATACCAGAAAAAGAAAAGAAGGAAAGAAGGAAGGAAGGAAGAAATAGAGAGAAAAGAAAGAAGGAAGAAAAAGAAAAAGTAGTCTGGCTTACCATGATCATCTCTCTCTCTCTCTCTCTCTCTCTCTGTCCCTCCTCCTCTTCTTCCTCTTCCTCCCCCTCTCTCCTCTCTGCATCTCTTTATCTTTCCTGTCTTCATATCTTCGTTCTTACCGCTGTACTAATATTTAACTTTATATTAGAATTTTTTTCTAAATAACACTCTACTTTGTTTAATAAGAAAGGGGGTCATAATTCATTACATAGAATGTAAACCTTTTTTTTTTACTTTAATTGTGACATGGTTTTTCATATTTTTTATGGTGGATAAAGTACATAAAGTTTATCTTAATTAAAAGCGTGAGACAAAACACTAAGTTCCCTAGTTTTAATTTGGCTATTCTAACTGTATAGAAGTTCATTGAGATATGTAGACTTTAGATCTGGTTGATATGCTGTGTGATTTTTTTTTATTTTCAAGTTTTATATAATAAAATTTTAATTAAAAAGTATTCTCTACTTTCTCCATTTTTTGTCACTTCATGACTAGTTATAAATTTAGAGCTATATTTTGTAGCTGTTTTATCTGACCAAACCATTGCTCTAAGATAAGCTATGGAGGGTTAATATTATTTTACATTTCATGTTGAATTAGGTAAGAACAGTATACAAGTCATTGTGTGTGTACTAGCTAGTTTTAATTACACTTAACACAAGCAGTAGTCATCAAGGAGGAGGGAGCCTCAACTGGGAAAATACCTCCAAAGATCTGGCTATTGGCAAGCCTATAAGGCATTTTCTTAGTGATTGATAGGGAACATCCCAGTCAATTGTGGGTGGTGCTATACCTAGGGTGGTGGACCTGGATTCTATAGGAAAGCAGGCTGAGCAAGCCATGGAGAGAACAAGACAGTAAGCAGTGCTTCTCCATGGATTATGCATCAGATCCTGCCTCCAGATTCCTACCTTGCTTGAGTTTCTGTCTTGACTTCCTTTGACGATGAACTGTGATGTGGAATCTTAAGCCAAATAAATCTTTTCCTCTTCAAGTTGCTCTGGTTATGGTATTTCATAAAGCAGTAGTAACCCTGACTAAGACAGTGTGTTTCCTAAGCTTTTTCAGAAAATACATCTAAGTAGTGCTGGATTTTGTGTCTTAAGCCTTGTTCTGTCTCAACTTTAAAAAAAAATCTCACTGATTTATACCTTATTCAAAGAAATATCTGGGCATAGTTTTGATATTCAAGAAATTGAATCTTTAATTAGTATAATGGTACATGAACAGGGTCCCTTTCTTTTGCCCTCCTACCCCCCACATCTGAGTCTATCTTGATGGTCTTTAAAATTGTTCTCTCCACCTTCAAAGGTGCATTGTAATGCTTTCCTGAGAAGCTTTTCAGTGGGCTCAAATTACACTGAAATGCTCAACTGAAGGATAATAAGAATAGACAGAGATTAATCAATTTCTTTTAGAAAGGCTGCCTTCTTGTCCCAGGGAAATATGCTCATTTGCATGGTTGAAGTATAGCATACTGAGTTCTTCGCCCCTTCTACCCTTCTCAGTCAAGCCTAACACCCATGAATCACTGGCAAGTGTAATGAGGCTGTAAAAGATGTCCTGGTGGGAAGCCTGTGCCAAGTCCCTCAGGATTCATGAGAAGACAATTTATATTTGTTTGAGTTTACACAAAACTACTGTCACATTATAAAGTGGTTCAGAAAAGACCAATTGCTACCAAGTTGTTGATTTTGCACAATTTTATATTAAGTATAGAATAATGCACACAAGCTTCTTTCTTATTTAAAGCTTCAGTGGTTTTCACTGAAATCAATGTTTGGTTAACCAGGCACTAAAAAAGCCTTAGTGTTATTATTTGTTTCTGGACCACATGCATATTATATTGTTAATTTAAAACTAACCTAACAGTGTTCAGTGAATATGTCACCATAATGAATATTTTTGCAGATGCTACACATAAACAGCTTGTCAAAGATTAGTTCTCTATATCTCCCAAATTTGTTATCAATTTTTATTGGCTATGCAATTTATTTCCTTTGGTCAATCACTCTTTAAATTGGCTAGCCTAATGCATCATAGCAAATGATTTTCAGAAATCAGTAGGCAAAATAAAATGCATATTCAGCTCACAGACTTTTATTTGACCCCACTCACACCTACTGATGGCACTCCCAGACAATCTAACTTGTTTGCTGTTCTTCAATGCACTAAACTCTGAATTCACAAACAGCTTATTAAACCTATCTCCATAGTTCTGAGTTATATTAGCTATTTTGGAATGGTTTATCTAGCAGCCTACTGTCAGTAAATTCAGGCTTAGTTTGACCAAGAATTCTTAGAACTGAACTTGAAAATAACACTTTTAGAATAGTGTGTAGCAATGGTTTTCATTGTATTTGTCATATCTTCAAGTATTATTGATTCTCACTATGTTTGGATGAGTTTATATTGTTGTCTAGTGGGTTAAGAGCTGGAATTTTCTGTTTTGCCTAATGAATAGTTCAGTCTCCCATGACAAAGAATGATCCTGTCAAAAACATCATTCATGTAAAAATTGAAATAACTTGGTATATTGTGTCTTATAGGGGTTAATTTGAAAAACATATTAGCTGACCATAGAATTTTTGTGAAGCCTGAGAAGTCTGAGTCCACTGTCTGTCCTAATCCCATGTTCTTAGGTTTGTTTGTTTGTTTCTGCAGATTGAAGCCTCTATCTGGATTGCCTTTATATAATTACTATCTGACTGATGTGATCCATTCCTTTAGAACACCCATGAAACTGCTCTGTAGTTAACAGCTTTAAATAATGCAAGCTACACTCTGTTGTCACTGATAATTTACATAGTTTCTCTCAGGAAAAAAGCCAGGGAAGTTCCTCCACTGTCCTATTTTCTGCATTCAGAAAATTATATTTGAATATACTTTAATGGGGTTAATGGTAAGAAACTATAATACAGATAAATCATAAGATGAACATGGATAAAGAGCCATGTTTGGTAAACACCAGGTGTGTAACCAATACTGCAACACTTCACTGTAAGATGTTGAAACTGACTATTTTTTAATCAGATGAATATAATAATTAAATAAAATGTTTCAATATGTAGTACTACTTTACAATATATGTCTTATACAATATGTGAATTAGGTCATTTTCAAGAGTTTATCTCAGTGGGAGAAAAACATTTCATTTCAATAAGAGGAATTTAGAAAACATTAGAAAAATAGAAATAATTTTGAAAGTCAGGCTTAATTAATATATATTCCAAGATGCTCCATATAGATATACATGTACTTCGTATAGATATACATGTACTAATATTCCCCAGAGAATTTGTTTCAAATGTTCCAACAGCTCAAATATAGTTTTCCTTTATTACCTATTTCTATGGTTTGTTTCCAAGACTGACAGACAGAACTGGCAATACATTTTCAAATAAACAAAGTGAAGGTTGCATCCTATCGTTAATTTAATGTTTTTCCACATACCATGAAATTTCTATATAATTAACATAAATTGTGGGGGTTACCTAGTTAGATACCACATTGGTCCCCAGGGTGGATCAACTGCTCTTGCTTGCTAGGCAGGAGTCTCATTCTTCCTTCCCTGTTCCATGAGTATGTTCCTCAACCTGAGTCCTTGGTCAAGCCTTCCTTTCATTTTCAAGTGTATAAGAGTAGTTATGTTTCCCTGCTTGACCCTCCAAACAACTGTTCAAAAATATTTAATTTAAAAAGGAGAATGACAAAATTTATAATGATCTTGAAGAAAACACTAAATTAACAAGGTGTGGTGCGGTGGTGTATGCCTTTACAGCTGCCAGTGGCAGGCAGATTGTTGTGAGTTCCAGGACAGCTTGGTCTACACAGGGAGTTCTAAGCCAGGCAGTGCTATACAGTAAAACCATCTTTAAAAAAATTCTAATCATTTTTTTTCTCTTAGAAGAACTTGCATCAACTCAATTCAATGCTTCTATTTTGGTAGGTAAATTTAGTAATGTCACAAATATAAATTATCTTTTGATGATCTCTTCAGAGTTTTACTTAGGGAACATCATTGAAATATATTTCTACTGTAGTTTAACTTTGTATTTACAAACAATAAAATTAATTTCTGCATAATGGATGCTTTTGAGGTCCTCATAAAACACAAAGCTGAATATCAGTTATAAATGAAACCAAACACAAATCTAAAGTTACTAGAATATTGTAAGTACTACAATTGAACATCCCTAACTATACTATGTCTTTACTAGGCCAAGGGGATTTATTAAATCCTTACAAAAGATTGTACAAATTATTCTATTTCCTGTGTCTTAAACACCAATGAGAATCAAAAACTTAACATATAAGCCTATCAAAATTCACCTTTCATGAGAGGTGCTTATAATCTTTCATCAACTTCCCAGTGTCTTTGCCATATTTTGTGATGTGAACACCTTGGTTCTATACCTGCATTGCTCTCCTTGGATCCCTGGACTGCTGCTACTGTGATTTTCTTAGCTAATTAGAGCTATTTGTTTTGGGAATTCATTCTTTTCAGCCAATGGCTTTGAGGTAGAAAGCAGTAGTGCATAGGTGACAGTTTAAGAGGAGAGGAATAGGGGTCTTGCTCTCTCTCAGTTGGTTGGTCGAAGGAAAAGAAAGCCTTGAGGTAGGTCCCCATTACTCCTGGGCAGAAGGACAGGTTAGTGGCAGCTGTATCAGCATGATCAGCTGTAGTGTTCTATGTTAGTGAGTCTGTATTTCCATTGCCCCCTTAATAAATTCACACGTCAGCTAGTCATTTGCATTCATTCTATCATGTCTCTCTCTACTCTGAAATTCTTTACTAATTTTTCTTTGTGTTCTGTGCCAGTTCTCAGGGTTGCTAATATAGTTCAGCTAAACATTTGGAATCATCCCCTCTAACACTGTATCCCCAGATTCTGCTTATCTTGTTGAGGGGATCATCTTATTAAATCATCAGTACCTAAATCTTCTACATCTACCAGAAATGAAAATGCTTAGGGTAGGCATAGCATCTATTGATATTATAACTGAAATATGTTACTTATACCATAAAAATTCTTCAGCACTATTTAGTGAAATGAGTGACAATTGAAATAACTGCTTAATGGGGCCCCATGGCTGAAGACAACATCCACACAGCTCATTACAGAGGGCAAGCTGGTACCTGAATGGAGCCTTCACCCTACTTTCTAATCTCTGTAGGCTATGGAAAGAGAAACTTTATACCAACCCAGCCACAAAATCCTCAGCCTTCAATCTGTCTGGCCTGCAATACATGCTGGGGCAATGGCGGTGCAGAACTTGTGGAGATGGCCAACCAATGTTAGATTTAACTTGAGACCCACAACACAAGAGGAAACCCATGCCTGACACTCTCTGGATGGCCAGGAACTGAAGACTGAATAGTCCAGAGATCTAGGGCAAAACCAAACACTTCTGCCCCCGCAAAAGAAATCAATGAATGATTCCTAATAATATTCTGCTATACTCATACATCAGTGCCTTGTCATCTGACAGCATTTCCCTAGCAGCAGACAGGAGCAGGGGTTACAGAGACCTGCACTAGACATTATTTATATTGATGTAGTCTAAGTTGGAGGTCTCCATTGCATTCCTCCCCTTCCTTCTGCAAGGACATCCGGGAACCCTGCAGAAGAGGAGGAGGATTGATTGTAGTAGTCAGAGGGGGTAGAGGACACCAGGAGAATTTGGGCCACTGAATCAACTAAGCAGGACTCACACAGCCTCAAAGAGGGAGCAGGTGTGTTAGGTGTTCTTGGGACTCTTCCTCCTATTGAGTTGCCTTGTCCAGCCTCAATATAAAGGTTTTTGCCTAGTCTTCTTGTATCTTATTTTGTTGTATTTGGGTGTTGTCTCTTGGTGGCCTGCTCTTTTTGAAAGGGAAAAGCAGAGAGAGTGGTTTTGGGGAAGAGAAGGGAGGAATAGAGGGAGGGGAAACTGTGGTCAGGATGTATTGTATGAGAGAAGACTTTATTTTCAACTAAAAAAATAAAATTAACAACTTTGAATACAAAAATTCAAAACATAAATAAACAAAAGCCGACACATGTTGGTGCTATGGAGTTATTTACTGGAGTGAAACGAAAACCTATTCTTATGCTGTTATTGAAATATCAGAGAAAATGGTATCTGTGTCAGCAATTTAAAAAAAATAGAAAGGAATAAAGCTTGGACACACGATGAGAGAGAGAGAGAGAGAGAGAGAGAGAGAATATCTTAAATGCCTATTCAAGGGTTGTCAGCACTCATAACAATAATGCCAGGAATGCATAGTATGTATAAAATAACAGAACTTAAGCATTATTTTCTACAGTCACTAGCATCCTTCTCTCTTGTCCTCTCTTCTTCAAATACTTAGACATTTGTACTTTCTTATAAACAATATAAATCTTACTTATAATTGTATCTTGTCATATGACAAAATATTCTTTCCTCAGAATCTATTTGCGTACTCTTAAACTTCACTCTACATGGCATCACACCCCTATATCTCCGTTTTATTATTTTACCATCAACACACTCCAATATTAAATTTTCTAGTATTCCATGTATCCAGGGCAGGGTTTAACATATAAATCAAAGAACTCATGTTCAAGAAAGGAAAATTGATATGAGAGAAAATGTGTTTTTCAAAGAAAATACTTTGCGTAATTTATGTATGGCCAAAAAATTGTATCCAAATTCATTATAAATCTTTCTGCATTTTGTAAAACAATTCTTTCCCTTTGTCTGTTAGGTATTTCTTACACAGTGGCTTATTTATTTAGAACACTCATATACATACAAAAATGTATTAATTTATTTATCATTGCCTCTTAGATAGGTACTTTAGGTTCAAGACATTCTATTTTGAAGGATGACTGAACTTTCTGAAATTTCACATTAGTTATTCTCACAGTATACTTTGATGCAGACATTGTGATGTAATTCTATTTGTCATTCTGCTATCCCCCCTAAAGAAAAAAAAGAAAAAAATCACTTTCCTTGGTTTATGTGGTTAAATATAAAATTTATATGCATAAATGTCAACATACCAGACTCTAGTCGTCTTTTAAAAATTCTTGATTCATAATTTTCACCTAAAATTATATTGATATTTAAAGGATATTATCCATGTAAAAATATACTTGGACATATATAAGTGTGTATGTATATATATATATATATATATATGTAGGCGTGTGTGTGTGTGTGTGTGTGTGTGTATGTGTGTGTGTGTGTGTGTGTGTGTGTGTGTGTGTGTAGACCTCAGTGCCAATAATCCACTTGGTTAAAATGAAAAGGTGAATATTCTCACTTTGCTTTTAAACAGATAATATTTTTGTGTAATTCAAATGCTCAAAATTTCATTATAAAGCAAGAGCAAATAATTATCTAATCCTTCAAGAAATTCTAGTATATTGATTTTGGAAATAGAGACTTAAAACTGTTGAGTGGAACGGAAGACAAATCGAGATATCTAATGAATATGTGTTTGCTTTTGAGTGAGAAATCAATTTTTGTAGCAATACTATATAACCAAGGAGAAATGAGTGGCACTTAGGACAGGAAGATCTAAGATGAAACTAATAAGAAGCCCTTAATAACGTCTTTATAATAAAAAAAATATATCTCATTGAAAATGCAAGCAGAAAAAAAGAAACTTAACCTGAGAAAACCTTAGAGAAAAACTTCATTGCACTGGAAAATCAAACATAGTACAAATCCCTGTATCTCTTAAGTCAAGTGTGTTTCCATGTGAATAAAGAAGGAAAGTAGAAAGTTGGAAAGGTAAAAACACAGATGAAAGAAACCGATAATCAGAGCGCCAATTGCACTTTTCATGAGATTTCCTTCATTGCAAATTTGGGGTTGTAACTCTAATTCTTTAGTGAACTGTCCTAATACAATGGGATTCTACTGTGTTCTTATCAGTTATAAACACCACTGACTTCAGTTTCCTTAAGGGAAGGTTAAGATTTGCCATTTTCCTCAACCGGAGGTTCTTGTTTACTTCAACTCTAAGTCCTAAGAAAGGAAAATAACCCCACACTATTATACAGAAATAATGACAAACACATTACACCATTTTACTAGAAGGGCCCAAAAACAGATTATTTCTTAGTCATTTGAAAATCAAGCAAATATGTGTACAGCATATAGAGATCAATAAAATTCAGGGATGGATACAAGTAAATTAATTCATTTTAGACCAGCCTGAGAAACTTCTACTTAAGGATTTTCTAGCATTGAATTTAAATCTCTAGAAAGCTTAACACGGTTCTATAAAGAGAAGCATATCATTGTGTCTGACTACTTGAGGAAGTGAAATTCCAGTCCATTAATAACTCAAACCACATACATGCTGTACATACTCAGAATGAAATTCTAATTAGAAGTGACTGGAGAGTAGAGATATCATTCAGTCATTTGAGAAATTGACTTTCCTTCTAAAACATAAAATTAGGAACATCAATGTATTATTCTTGATAGGATGGGAGCAAACTTTGATATTTAATCATCATTCCTGTGATATGTAGATTATATTTTTGAGAATGCAAAAGGACGCTACAGTCTAAACAACTAAGAACTAAACTAAACTAACCTGCTAATCCCTGGTCCATCAAACATAGGAAGATATGAAGGCATTTCTAAAAACCTAAATTTGAAAATAAAACTAACTTTTCTATGACTTTGCATTATGATCATTATGCTAGAGATCGATTGGCTGTTCATTACTACAAGATCAATATTAACTCAGAAATTTGGATAACCAGCTATATTCCTATGTTTTTAGCTGGCAAAAGATCTACTGGGTCAGATTCACAATTTACTTGAAAGTAAAATGCTTATGTTTTATAAATCTGTATTTTTTTCTAGTGTTATTTTATAAAAACTTATGTTTTTCCACGTTATGTTTTAGATATAACAAAGTAAGATACCTTCATAAAGTGAATTGTAGTTTCCTAGTAATTTACCTTTGATTAAACATTAAACCTTACCCAATATGTAGGTCATATGCACATTTATATCAATGTATAAAATATCACAATCTTATATATACTTCATATGTAAAAGTGTCTAAGGAATAATCAAAGACAACTTCAAATTATGGCTAATCAGTAACACTAATGACTTTATATGTTTCAAGATTTTTGTCCATCTGTGTTTGCACATACAACAAATTTTGTGTTTGTTTGTTAACATTTATGTACACATGTACATGTGCCCATGTGTGTGCTCCCTGTATGTGCCCGTGTGTGTGTGTGTGTGTGTGTGTGTGTGTGTGTGTGTGTGCGTGTATATGTGTGTGTTTGCTTCTCAAATAGGAAATCCTTTCTTTATAATTAATCCGGAGAGCAAACACAAAGAAATCAGTCATCTCCAAGCTGTTCAAAACTCTCTCTTTCAATGTCTTACACAGTTTTCCTTGAAAGAATTCAAGTGTGGGAACTATATTCTAAATCTCACTTTAAAATGGTACCACCCAAAGAAAACAGAGGCCATAAAACCTTCAGCTAATTGGGAAGCGCTTTTCCAAATTTCAGGACTCCGTGTCCTTGCAAGCAGCTGAGCAATTCCCTCACTCCCTGAGCCTGAGCTGTAAACTTTACATATGTGAACACAACCTCGCCAGGTCTTATGCCGGCAGCCTTTTGGAGCCTGTGTGTTCCCTGATCAAATGGAGCAGGTGGTTAAATATTCAAGGTCACTTGAGGGACAAAGCTGATTGTAGTTCATAGAACTGTGGATTAAGAATAAAAACCAAGTGACAAGTCTGTATTCAGTCACCCCACTGAACAATTTAAAGAGGCACCAACAGTTTCGTTTCATTATACATTGCTGCTAATTTTGACATGATACTTTGATGTTCTCATTTGACTTGACAAAATAACCTTTTATTTTCAAAATGTGAATGATTTCTCCACTTTTTAGTAATTAAATTTATTCATTTATTTTATATCCTCACCACAGTTTCTCCTCCCTATTCTCCTCCCATTCCTTTCCTCCATACTATGTACTTTTTGCTGGAGAATTCCACTTTAAAATGTAGATGATACATGCTAAATCATTAAAAATGATTCTTTTTCTCAGCTCACTGACACTTGGTTGAAAAATATTTCATTTGAGCAAGCCTGTATAATAGGGTTCTACAAGTAATCAACATATTTAAGACATGTATTTATCAAATATTCATATACCTTTCCCAATGGGGGAAACAAAACTAAATGATAAACTTAATTGTCTTTTTAATAATTTGGAGAACATTCTGTCCTGTTCTTGAAAATATTTTGTTTGATTCCATGTATATGCACAATACTTCCAATAGTCTTTCAACGCTAAACTACATTTCAATCAATATTTTCTCTCTTTTTCAACTTGTTCCTTATATCATGAGAGAACATCAATACATCTTTTATCAGACAGATCACTTTCTGAAATGGATGTCTTATCTACTGCCCCGCCTAACACTACTTTAACAACTCCAACTTCCCTTTTTTCTCAGATTTAGGAGATTTGTCTATAATTTAGAAATACAAAGTAAATGTCAAGAAAAAAGTTAAGGGCGCTTTAAATTTCCTAATTTGGGGAGGGAAATTACAGTGCAGTATACTTTACACTTTCTGAAACAAAGCAAATTCATTTCTAAGTTTTCTTGACAGATTCTGCTATCAATTTGGACTGAGATTACAATTCAAAATTGTGTTGTAGATAATTGTTTGCTTCCCTTGGCATCTGGTAAATTTGGTCTCTTTCTTGCCTTTGGTGCCAAATTCATTTCCTTCTGTGTTCTCATCTAAAGCAATTCAATACTATGTCCTTCATACGTCTTATACCTCATTAATGATCACTCTTATCAGGGCCTTCTGTTCTAGAGAGGTAGATTCTTTCAATCCTTGGAAGACTGTGGTCCTTACTTCCCCATTAAACAAATTCCTTGTCATGCTAGAGCCCTGACTTACAATGAAAGTAATTTATACAGTTCAGTTGAAGATCCTTGAATTTGTACTTTGTTTGTTAATGCCTAACTTTTCAACTAACCTAGTTTTCTAAAACTCTCTCTCTCTCTCTCTCTCTCTCTCTCTCTCTCTCTCTCTCTCTTTCTCTCTCTCCACCCCCCATTGCATTTCAGCTTTAACAATATCTTTGGACTTTTAAATGAATTTTACTTCCTCTATATTCTTCTCTTCTGTTTATTTTACAAGATATAAACTTTAGTTTAAAAATTATAACTAATGAGAATATTTTCATATTCTTTATTATCATTTAGAATTATGATCTAGCAGAGTTAGACTAGGTATGTTACTGATTTATTCACGTGTATTTTTTTTTCTTGGCAAACATTCTTTTTTCAAGAAAATGATAGATAAAGTAGAATTGATAAATAAAAAAGAGCTGTATCTCAGTGGTTGCCTTGTATGAGCAGGTCCGTGGGTTTGGTCCACAGCACCACACATACAGTCACAAGCAGGCCAACAGAAAATATATAAAAGCAATAACAAGGTCAACAAAATCAAATGCCACATGGTGCTAGAATAATAAATATGCATGCCTTGGAGTGTGAATCCTGCAACACAATGACAGAGACATTAAAATCATGATCTATCTTTTTTAATTAAGAAATTTTGAGAAAAGGGAGAGTTTTTAAACAACATACACAGGATGAGTTTAAAAGTTCCATCAATGACAGCAAATAATAGGATAACTAATCTCCAAAGAAAGTGATGGTCACTCCCTATGGATTGTGCAGTCTGTTGTCTCAGAATATTATTAAGTGGGCTTTCAAATGAGAATAACCACATAAATAGGTATTTCTGATGACTATCAGAAGATTTAAATACATAAAACTTAAATAGTGTTCTATTCATTTATATCAGTCTTGAAGATCATCAGAAGAATTCTATCTTCCTGTTTTATTATTATCAGTAGTAGTAGAAGCAGCAGCAGCAACAGCAGCAGCAGCAGCAGTAACATTTATATATTTAACTGAACCTAGGGGCTGGTAATGTGTTGTAGTGGGTAGCCATTCCAGCTTTGATCTGGAAGTTCCAACCCCCATTGAGACTTCAGCAACTGTCACGCCTACAAGGCGGGGCCAAGGAAGGCCCCTGGAGACCCGAGAGCAGATGGGCCAGTGCTCTCCCTGTTCCTGGACCAGAGATGGTGGAGGTGGACCGAGCAGAGCTCCAGAGAACACCGCTGGACTGTGATACACCTTCCCCAAACCCCGTGACCTACCTATCCCTTCATTTTTACGTTACCCACTAAGTAAATCTTCCTTTTAACTATGTGGAGTGGCCTTAATAATTTCACCAATGATGTGTGTCAGCTGGTATAGTGTTTGTTATCGCAGGCTCAAAGCCCCGTCAGCACACACACTGGGTGAGGTGGTACACCCCAGTAATCCTAGCACTTCAGAGACGGAAATAATATGATTAGAAGTTCAAGATCATTTTTGCGTATACATATGAAGTAGAAATCAATTTCTTTCGAATCAGTCTTAATCTAGAAACAACCACAAGAAAAATGATGTTCTTCAAATTCTCTAAAATATCTTCCTGGGGAAGTTACTGAGAGCATTATGTGGTAATGAAATTTCCTGCTAAACATCTCACAGCGTAGTCTTTAAATTTTAATGGTTTTATTTCTTTATGAAAAATTGTTGGCAAATGGATTAACAATAAGAAAGTCAATATCTCCTCAGTGATATTCAGTTATATGAAAATCTTTGTAAAAGTCATATAACATTAAGATATAGTTTTTCATATAATTTTCATATATTTTCTGAATAATTAGGTAAAAATTAACCACCCACTTCTCATGTATTGATTGTTTTCATTTTCCATAGAAATACTGAAATGCATGTTGGGATTTTTTGCTATTAAGTACTAAAAATCATGTTTCTGATAATTTTATTTTTAAATATTATTAAGTATATTTTTGCTTGTACACTATAGGGTTTTAAATGATTAGGAGAGATTTCAGAAACTCATAAGATAGCAGGATATTTTATCATTTTGATACATATTCATTTCCAATTCATGACTCCTTGCTTATACACTTCGCTGTATCTTTCGATAACTTATGACACTATATAGTTCTCTGTATCTTTTTCCATTACCATTACTTTATTAGAGCAATAATGCACAAAATACTTTTCCTATAAATTGAAGACGTAAGACTTCTGTAAAGTTGATGCCTAGTTAGTACCCTAGTAGATACAATAGGCACTGTAAAAAGTCATTGCTTTGAAATTAACCTTGTTTCTGGGGATAATGTCTGTAAATGAATGGTTGTTCCTAAAGAAAGCATGAGGATCCAAAATAAAAACAGAAACAAAAATAGTAAAAGGAAGTAACACAGAAATGAAAGGATGAGGAAGAAAGGACACAGAAAAAGTCCATGAGAGGACCAAGAGAAACCCATGAAAAATCACCCCTCCAACACAGATGAAAGAAAACACGAGATTTATTTCTTTAATTTGTGTTAGAAGCAATGCACTTGCTATGTAGAGTCACATTGTTCTTTCAATATTTAAAGATATATTTCACAGTATAGTTTGCCTTTATTAGGCATATCTACTGATACATTCATTATCAAAATAACCTAGCTTAATTAATTTTTAATTTTTTTACATCAGTTACAACTTATGATGTTTCAGGCATGCATACAGTGCATCAGGAAGAGTACATAGACCTTTGAACATATTTTAAAATGGAGTTGCTTAGGCCAGTGTGCAAATTCAGGAATTAAGTAAGAATCAAGAGTTTAGTAATACACATTGTCTTGTCTTGTATCACGATGTCTATCTACTCGATTCATACTTTTGAGTGTAGTACAAAGACATTTTAAATTGGCTTTGATTTGAAAGAAAAAATGTGGTCTTCTTTGCCTACTTCCTAATGGTTCACAATTGCTAACTTTTGGTTCTGGTGACGTGTAGCCTAAGAGTAGCATGTGATCTTCAAACAAGTTGATCTCTTTACTCTACTTTACAAACTTAAGTTTCATGTGGATCATTTATATATGTGTATATAGATGTGTGCAGGCATCCTAGCCCACACTTATTTGTGTGGAATTCAGAGTTCAGCGTTCATTTATGTGTGTTTGTGTTCATGTATATATGTATGTATGTATGTATGTATGTATGTATGAGCAGAATCTTTTAAGCCATCTAGTCTGCTATAGGCAGTGGTGAACAGAGAAAGAGAGCCACTGATCCTAAACTAAGAGGAATAAGGACTGATAGTTGAGTTTCTGCTCTTATTGCTACACAAATCCTGTATAATGTGTGAAACTGCACTCACAAATAGTAATATGCAAAAATACACATACACCTGTATCATACACTCATCATGCACACACACAAGAATAACAGATAAAATTTACATGAAGATATAAATAGTTAACAATTTTGAAATGATTATTATATAGGAAAGTTTTTTTTCACCCCACCAGGTTTTTACTGTACTAATGTAATTTTGAATATACAAAAATAAAATTATTGCAATACTACAAGATGTTATAGAGATTGCTGTTTTCACTGTGTCATCAGTCTGTATGGCATCAAAATAGATTTCATCATATGACGATTGTGACTGTCCAAAATTGTACCTAACCAAATTAAAAAGATACAGTGTACTGTTAGAAATTTACTGGATATAAAAGTTGCTTGGATTAAGCAGTTACTCCAAGTATTTCTACTGAATTTGAGAATGTTTAAACATCTATCTAATAAATATCTTTTGTGTGTAAAGACTACTTTGGACTGCCTGTGACATGGAATACACAAGTCTAATGCAAAAAAAAATTATATGTAACTAGCAGATAAAGCTTGCCGTTCCTGCAGGCAGACTGCATTTTCTATGGAAGTCACTCTTCTACTATATTCAATCAATTAATTCAGTCTGCCAAGGAATGCTAATATCACTTTAGAGTAAACAGGCATCTGCTAATAGATCTTTCCAGTATTAGGCATATACAAAGGCTCTGATGGAGGCAGTGATGCTTAAGGCCATAGTCTCAATGACTGCAACAAAATGCAATATATTTCAGTGTAAATTTGTCCCTATGGTATAATGTCTACATACTAATGTGAAAAGGGCTCCTAGAGTTTAAAACATATGGGGTACTATGTGAATGTCGCAACATTGCCTAGAAATGCTATCTTCAGGGCAAATAAATTGCAAAAGAAGAAAAATGTTGAATGCAAAGAAAATGAAAATTTCTTTTTAAACAATAATCCATGTCAGACAGAGCACTCTGAGGGAATGAGGTAGATTCTCACTTTGCATGTCTATAAATTACCCATTAAAAAGTCAAAAATACTTAGATCTTGATTCATCTACTTACTCTAAGGTTGAATTGACAAAATGGCAAACAGTAATTAAACCGAACAAGCAGGATTTAACTCACTTGCTAAATACCAATTCCAGGATGTAGTAGGTTCATCTGAAGGCAGAAATCCTATGATAAATAGTTATGTGGAAGTCAAATAATGTAACTCCACTATAGTTTTCCATTCCCTGGCCTTAAGACCTACCTTTTTTATCCCAATATATGGAAATATTTATCATTACATTTATACATCACAATTTAAAATAACATCTGTCATGCTTCATGGAGTGTTTGTTCCTGAGACAGTTGACATATAGAGAGGAATATTTAACATTGTAAACTACTTTAACATTGGGCACTCTTCCAAATTACACTTAAGCCGTATTGTTAGACTATCACACATCAGGATTTTGATAAATCATCAAACTGAAACAAGTATATTTGGCTGAGTCTAAGTTTAAAAAATGTTTCTCACTTACTGTCCTTGATTTTCATTGTTTGTTGTTTTTGGCTTTTTAAGGCAATTGTAATTGACCATTGCAGTAAAGGGATGTTGTTGTTGAACAAAATAGAGAAGATCAAAATATTATGTTTTCACTTTGACTGTCAAATTAGATAAGGCACATGAATGAACTCTGTGCACATACGATATGCATATTGATAACTCAGTTATCCTTCATGATTTTAGTACTTTAATCATTAAAACTGTGTGTTTAAGGACTAGAAAGACAGGTTAGTTGATAATGTCCATGACATGAAAATGCGAAGACCTGAGTTTCAATCTCCATCACACACTTAAAGGCCTGAGGTAGGGTCACACCTATGTTTCTAGCACTCAGGAGTCAGTCCCAGGGAATCTGTGGGCAGGCTGGCTGTCTAGAATAGATGATACAATGTTGAGGCAAGATAGGTCAAGCCTCAATAAATAAAATGAAGAGCAATTAAAGAAGACACCTGATATTAACATCCCTCCTCATATGGGTATCTGCCTAAACACAAGCCCACACACATGTAAACATACATACCACATATAATTATATATGCAGAAAATGAGATAAAAGAGGAGTGGAAGGCATTCAGGCCAGATGGCTCTGAGGGTTCATGGTGTCCAAGTGCTTAATGCCAAACCTAACAGTCATTGGTGGACCTCATAACTCCATATGGAAGGAGCTATTCCAGAAGATTGTCTTCTGACCTTCAGCCCTCCTCTGACATGTGTCCAAACCCCATGCAAAAGAAATATATAGATTTTAAAGAAATTAAGACGTTAACATAAAAAGAAACATTAATGAAAACTATATCATTCTTAAATGAAACAAATAATAAAATATTAGAAATCAAGAAAATCATTCATCACTCTGTGACATAAAACTCAGACCTTTCATTATGTATCCTTCTTGAGTGAGAACATAATTCAAGGTACTTACTTGAGGGAATAAATTTTCAGTCAAATTTAGGTTTAAACAATTCAAATTTAAAGTTACAAAACAAATCTCCTATTTCACAATAAAAATATTTTTCTTCAGTCTCTTTGTAATAAAATATCATAATTTCTTAACATTGAAATCAGAAAGAACTACTTGGTGATTTGCAAATTTTTAAATCAATTTGTTTAGGATAGTCTAATGTATATTATATATTTCTTTCATTTTACAATTACTAAGTGTAGCAATAAACAAATGACAATGTAATAGCAAAATGGAGAGAAATTGCGTATATTTCAAGACATTTTCGGAAAATGTCAAAAACAAGATGCAAAGGTATGCTTAATCACGCTGGTGCAGAATATGAGGTTTTACCCAGAAAGGTAAGTTCTCGCTCTTCCCTCTGAGGTGAGAGCTGTGTTTTTGTCTTGATGGAATATTAAATAGGAGGTCAATGGCTTCAGCAGTCAGGAGATCATTACAAAGCTTAGAGTTTATTATCTCTTCCTTTTAGTTAAAGAACAGAAGGCCAGTTGAAATGCACGTTGTTGTCAATCACAGCAGATGTAGCACCACACGAGAAAGTGTAAAATAGAGTGTGGATTTGGAAAAAACCTTCTTTGTACAGAATACTGAATTTTTTTTGTTTTGTTTTGAGAAATTTATTGATTGATTCATTTTAATTGTTTGGCAATGTTTTGAATTTTCTATTGGCTATTTTTGCTAATTCAGAAGTAAATATTACTAAATATTTTTTTCAGATTTTCATTTTCAGCAAAATAATTTTCCATTTTTAGTTAATTTGTTAGTTCAATTTTCATTAATTTTGAAAAAATACACCACAGAAATATAATGGAAAGTTATTTTTAGGATCACCAACTACTATTGTTCCATTACTTTTCCTGCTCAGACCACATTGGTGATTGGCTGAGTACCACACTCTTAACAGTTTAATTATACTTTGATTTCATACATTTGACATATTTAAGGGAAATAAGGCAGGTACAACCCAAGTATATAAAAATATTAAATATTTGTTTGGATATACACTGTAAAGTAGTGAAAGGTTTGGAACAGGCATTTACAATTAAGGCAGAGAAGGTGGTCCTTCTTAGAATGTCACAAATTTTGCTAACTTTTAGAGTTATTTTGCTGAGGGTTCTCAATACAATATGTGCTCATAGTGACTCACTGAATCGTTTTGCACTGTCAACATAACATTTATATGTCGTTATCATAAAAGTCAGTTGGCCACTGAAACCTGTCTTTTACACTGGGATACAAGCATTTTGCTGGGTCCTTTCTGAAGTGCCTTTCCCATGAGCTGGCCAGTACCTGCTGGGATGCAAGCTACCATGAATTAAATGCCTCCCCTTGCAACCAACCTAAATTATTCTGAAGTTCCTATGTGGGTGTTTAGATTTGGTTGAGAAACATCATTAGCACTAATGATGTGAGAAAGCTTTTGTTGATATTTCTTGCCATTTAATGACCCTACTACCTGAGGCAGTTTTGGTAACTTGAAAATCTGGTAGAAGACAGAATGGCATTTGTCACAGGAGAGATGTGAGATCAAGTTGTTAACTAAGAAAGCCTATATAAAAAAACATTTTGCAACCCTTAACAGATGTACTGAGAGAGCTAGGACAGTAAATTATTTTGGTGAAGTTCGATAGTAAATATTTGGTATTGCTACTGTTAATATAAATTTTCTCAATTTTATTCATAAAGCGAGTGAAACTCATAGTGTATTATTTAGATATTTTTATATTTTATGTCACATATTTGAATATGCCCTTTGATGATACTCATAAAGAGATGAGCTATAAGTGGCCAGATTTTTAGGCTTAGAATGCAAATCAAATGGCTATACCTACTGGGTATCTCATATATCCTACACATTTGTCTCACATCATGAGTGCTAACCATTTCAACACAAGATTGCATTTCAAATATTAATGATGAGCCTTTAAGCAGTGATTCTCTTAATGAGCGCTACTGACCCAATCAACTGTTTGAATTTAATTTTTAATCTGGTGCTTCAATGTTGGAAGGCTAAGGGGAAATGATTTTTACTAGCAATTGAAAAACTGCAGCAAGAGCATGAAAACATGTTTCTTCAATAACAAAAATATTTAAATCATTAACCTAATTAACATTTTCACCTGGTCTTCATTTAATGTGTAAACATGCTAGTGATGACAATAATTACTCATCTACAAACTGAGTGGTCAATTAGATACACAATTATCCAATTTGCATGTGCAGAACTGAATTTTATCACTAAAAAGTTGTTCACTAAGCTTCTTATATATGATAAAGATGTGAAAATGAGTCTGTAGTCAAAATACATAATGTGTGTTCATCTACCATCTTTTTTTCCAGAATGTCATCTCAGAAATAATCCCTATTTACAATGCCTATATATTATTCAACCATTAGGAATAATGATGTAACTATTAGGGGACATTAAAATATTGTTATAATATCTGTCACAAATACAGTATGCCCATAATTATTTAATACATACACACAATCTTCCATTTATTTTGTTAAAATGTGTCCAGTACAGTTTTCATCTTGTATATAAGGCAAAGGTTAAAGTCACAGGAATATCATCTTATGAACCAATAAAGATATATAGATTTGCATCAATTATTTATATATGTGAAATTATATTAATCCAAGAAGCTTAAGGAGAAAAAATTCAAGTGTTTAAATTACCTCTTCCTTTTAAAATCTCATATATTTGGAAGATATGTGAAGAGATCATGGAAGTAATTCATTAACTAATCCAATGATTGGTCCACATTTATCAATGAATTTCTGTTTAGTAAGCATTTTATGAAACAGTGGGAATTAAAAACGCCTTAATCACAGTTTGAAGTCAAAACCTCTTCAAGATTTGGCTTGAAATCTAGCAACAGTTCTTTTATTCACCTTTGCTTATTTTTCTAGGAGGTTTGAATTTTTACATTTTTATAAGAGAAAAACCCAGAATGTTGTAATTGCACTTAAAAGACTTCAGGGTACACATTTTATATTAGATTTTAATTACTTGGAAACTATGGTTTTCAGTTTAATAAGTTATATATGCCTCACTCTTATTTTTATGAAATAGAAAGATAAAATGATACACTCAAATATGGTAAAATGTAATTTTTGGAGATGTGGTGGAACAACAAATGAGTTACAATAGTTCTCTATGCCCCATATCTGTGATGCCATTTCTGAAGTAGGTCATGCCACACAATTTTCTGAGGTTCCCATCACATTGGTGCTTTCTTCTGGAATTTCCTTAATCAGCTCTGATCTCCTTGAGGATAACACAGCTCAGAACATCACACATTTGAATTTGGGTGCTTTATTCTCCCTCTATTACAGACAAAATGTTCTTAGACAACTCAAAAATTTGTTACCATCTCATCTAAATTTAAAAGTTATTTATTTATATTTTCATTGGGAATATAGATGAGCATTTATATGTGGACCTGTGCACTTATGATTGTTAAGTGTGAACAGAGTTCAAAAGTAGAAATTAGATTCCATGGAGCTGGAATTGCAGGTGATTGATGTGAGCTACGTATATATGTACTTGGATCTGAACAGTAGTTGTCTGCAAAAGGCATATTTCAAGTCCCATACACATGACTTATTTTAAAATTAAAGAATAATAGCTTGAAGATATTTATGTTCAATTTCAAATGTAATCAATTTTCTTTCGGGTTTTTGTTTGTTGTTTGTTGTTATTTTTGTTTTGTTTTGTTTCTTTTTTCATAGAGAAGAGCAGACTGATGCTCAACCCAAGACCGAGTCACAAGTTTGCTTTTAAACTGTTCAGAAGTTTAGTTTAAGTCTACTTTCTCTTTTAGAAGGAAAAAAAATATTCTCAAGACTGTTTATTCTGAGTTCCTCATTACTAGGTATCTTAATGAACTGTTTCAATATTATTTTTATTCTGGAGTATTCTCTAACCTTCATAGATATCTGTTATATGGAAACACTAGCTAGGATCCACACCCATTAAGTTTATTCTAACAACCTCGAAATAACTTACATATTAAAAGATAACAAACACATTCAGAAAATTTAAAAAATAATTTGAAGGCTTTAAATATTTATTTAACAATATGTTTAAAAAAAGACACCTGTAGTGCATGCTCAAGGATGAATTGTACAATTTTTAAAAGAGGGCCTGAGGAAATAGCTCAGTAGTCAAACATTCTTGTGTGGTTCTTCCAGAGGACTAAGTTCCATTCTCAGAAACCATGTCCTACGGCTCACAATAACCTATAACTCCATCTCCATGGAATATGACACTTGAAAGATCCAGGGACATCTCTATTGATATATACACATATACATAATTAAAACTAATAAATATTTTAAAATAGTGATTCTAATTGATTTTCAGAAATATAATTATAAGTTTGTTATTTTATGATCCTAATTTTGTTGGCCTTGCTAAGTGATTTTCATCAAAGCAAAGGTAAATAAAATTAGTGTCTGCTATCTTTTTTTAAACTTTTAGTATAACATTGAAAGAAGCTTGTTTATTTTTAATACATTGACATCTAAAATGAACCAGTTTGGGAAGAGTCTTGGTTGAATCGCCATTGAATCATTTTCAAAAAAATCAATTGACCATAAACAAGGATGCCTATGCTGGACTCTGTTCTTATCATTGACTGACTTTCATTCCTTTAAGCAATACCACACTGCTTTGGATATTGTAGAGGTTAATAAGTTTGAGAAACCAGGAAGTATTAACTTTCTAAAGTTTTCCTCAAAATGCATTTCTTTTATTGCCCTTTGCGTTTGGTATTATTTTTAGAATATACCCTCAGTTCATATTTAAAAGAAGAAAAAAACTGCTGGATTTCTCACTGTGATTAAATCTGGTGTTTAGAACAGTTTGGAGAAAACTCATATCTTAGCTTTGCATCATTTCTTCCTTGAGCTAATTTATTTAATTTCTTCTTCTCAGCTAAATTTCATAGTTTTTCCTGTATAGGTCTCACATGTTTTGGAGTCATGCTTAGCATTAGTTGAAACATGTAATGCTTTTGTCATCAATGTTTAGTTTCTATTTCTTATATTAATAAATATAAGTACCTGAATGGGGAGAAATTAATGTAATAGAGAAGTCACAAAAATGCACCACTAGCCGGTGGCTCCAAAACCAGAAATACATAGTCACACATGTGCGAAAGCTAAAACCCAGAAAACAACTTTGTTTGTTTCTGAGGGATTTGGCTCACTTAAGGATAGTTATCCAGGGTCTTACTCTGTCTTCTTTCTTATATAAAACTTGGATCTGGTCTTCAAACTGCCCCCTTTACAAACCTCAGTTTTATGGGATTAGAAACCAATTTATTGACATCAACTTAACTGTCTTTTTTCTATAAATACCATATCTACAAAAAATTCATATTCCTAGTCAATGAGTTATAGTGTGTGTGTGTGTGTGTGTGTGTGTGTGTGTGTGTTTGTGTGTGTGTGTCTGTAAGGATCAGAAATAAACCTGTAATATGATACTTTGTTTATATAAAGTTCATACAGGAATGTTTTGTATCAACCCAATTCTATTTTCAATCAACAAATATTAATTCAAGTGACTGTGCAGAAGAGCTTCTTCTCTTGACTTAATTTTTTCAAGGTTCCATTCAGTCTAGTTATTATCCACTTGATTCCAACGTTTTTAAATAAATCCTAGAATCTGTTTTGAAATGATGACATCTCAAATTTAAATTTTTATAATTTTTATAATTTGTGACACATGAGGAAACCTTTGTGATAAAAATGGATTGCTTTGGAAGCAAAATGTCTACCAAGTGTGCTTCTTCCTGCTCCATCTGGAGCAATTAAATGCAGCAACAACCCATTGTTGTGGACCTGCTTAAGCCTGGGAGCATTCTTGTGTCCATCAGCAAATCTCTTTAAGCAAGAGGCAGGTTAGTGGATCCAATGTAAAATTTTAATTTTAGTTCCAGATTATAAGAGAAAAAAATCTTTAAATTAAAAAGAGTGCTCTTTTCTTCTCAACTGTTTCATGTAAAAAATAATATGCATTTTAATGATACATATCAGGCAGTGTCTTTTAATATTTCAAATCCGTTAAGATTCTCTGGATGTGTTTTTCTTACACTTTAATGCTCACGATAATTTAGACTTGTAATATGTGTGGAACCTCTGGAAGCTGGTTTCAGGTTAAACATTAAGAGATCAGAATTTATAAGATATAAAAGGTGAGTATGTTATTATTACCCATCCACAGGTTAGCAGGAGGATCTTTTCCTTACTTTGGAAAATTGGCAGAAATGACAACATCCTGTATTAAGGATGAAGGAGGATGTCATCTGACTGAAAACTCTAACCACACTAATGCATGCAGCTGGCCTCAAAGATATCTGTGTAACTTGGTTTTCTGTCCAAGTGTATCTAAAATCAAATGAAAATGTTAAATCAGAGGGGACTAGTAACCATGTTGATAACCTTCAAATGGCTTTTATTAGGAATACTATTTACTTACTCAGATATAATAGAATTTATGTCATAATAACAAGATGTAGAAAGAGATACAAAATCTACAAATGTGAGTTACAATATATTATCTTCAATAAAGAATGTTAATGATTAGGTGAAATACCTGATCATCTGGAATGATTTTAAACTGAGTATGATCTATACACAGAAGGACTATATAAATTTCAATCATGTATTTACTTGTCAAACAATTAATACATATGCCATCTATCTGTCCATCCATGCTTGGAAGTGTTTGGGATAAAAATAGTAGTTTTATGTTTTCTTTTTACTGTACAAATTAGTAGATCTTAAAATTATACGAGTATAGAACGTTAAGCCATGAAAGAACATGTTTTCTCATCAAAGACCTTGTTCAATTTTAAGTGTAAAAACAATCTCTTTGTGATATAAGTTGAAATTGACATGATAAAATAGTAGATTTTTATATATCAGCTATAATATGTTGTTTCTAAAGGAATCAAACTTTATGTTCTGTAAAAGCTTAATCATGTTATCCTTCATTTACACCAAATCACAGTGGAAATTGTGTTTCTATCACTAAACCTACAAGTTAACTAAACCAGAACTACCACCAAATGAACATACAGTATGATTTGAGCCATGGTGAGGGTACATAATTTGAAAATTAAAATATCTGTTCATTGGTGCACACATTTACAGCCACATTTTTAAAAATCATGCAGGGATTCTGCAGGTGAGTGGATGAGCACTAAGATTTTTCTTTAAGTATTTACAAGTGAATGAGATTAATGTGTATGTATATATATATATGTATATATTTGACTTTGGTCAAATTGGAATCACTATGATGAAAAATTCAATGTTGATTATAATATTTATATTTTTGGTATATTGATGCCTTTGGTAATTATCTTACAAAACTAAAATTTTGCATATGTCAACAATTCTTTAACCTCTATGTCTTTATTGGAAACAAACTCAATTTACGTGAAAGGGCACTTTGTAATATTTTCTAATAGAAGACAAATATTCTAAGATTCCGTTATCTGTGCCCTTCTCCTTTCAGAAAACATGTGAATATTTGCTGTGTTCTTGCAATATAACAATTGTACAGTAGAAATGCAGAGAGGTTTTCCATTTTATTCTATTCAATTCCTAAAATTATTATTTTCCTTAGAGCTACAATGGAGTGTGTATAATCACTTAAATAAATAGGTAAAAATGAAAATGAGAATTGTTTATTCAATGTTAAAAGAATCTTCCTCTTGAAATCTATTTGTTACATTATTTCACCCTTTAAGCAGGTTGTTTAAAATGGAGGACATCAAGGAAAACAAGAAGGTCAAGAGGAACTTTATCATTTCTTTCTAAACATTGGTAGAATAACGATAAGAAATGTTCACTATACTTAAGCGTGCAGCCTAGGTTTTCATAAATTGCTTTCCTTATGTTTAACAATAGATACAAATGTGATAGTTTGCTTTTGATAGCTAGATGTAAGTGCATATGAAAAGGCCTTTTGTCTTCCTTTCAGATGTTATATACCTGAAATAATGTCTGAAACAAGGAGTGACTAAATGAATATTAAAATAAATTTGAAAGAAAATATTTTAATAAATAATTTTTTTTTTGGTTTTTTCGAGACAGGGTTTCTCTCTGTAGCTTTGCGCCTTTCCTGGAACTCACTTGGTAGCCCAGGCTGGCCTCGAACTCACTAAGATCCGCCTGGCTCTGCCTCCCGAGTGCTGGGATTAAAGGCGTGCGCCACCATTTCCCCCACTTATGACCAAGCTGTTCATGAAGATCTCATCCATTTCTCCGTCATTGGGTGATCCCCGTGTCTTTCTTGGGGTCCTGTTTTCCAGGTAGCCTCCTTGGTGATGTGAGTCATCCAGCCGTCCAGTCATCCTTGTTCCACAACTAGTATTCTCCTATGAGTGAGTACATACCATGTTTGTCTTTCTGAGTCTGGGTTACCTCACTCAGGATGATTTTTTTCTAGATCCCTCCATTTGCCTGCAAACCTCATGATATCATTGTTTTTCTCTGCTGAGTAGTATTCCATTGTGTATATGTACCACATTTTATTTATCCATTCTTCAGTTGAAGGGTATCTAGGTTGTTTCCAGGTTCTGGCTATTACAAACAATGCTGATATAAACATAGCTGAGCAAGTGCTCTTGTGGTATGATAGCATTCCTTGGGTATATGCCCAAAAGTGGTATAGCTGGATCTTGGGGGACCAGGGTTGGATATAGCACAGGGACAAATAGCCAAATGAATGGAAACACATGAACTATGAACCAATGGCTGAGGGGCCCCCAACTGGATCAGGCCCTCTGAATGGGTGAGATAGTTGATTAGCTTGAACTGTTTGGGAGGCATCCAGGCAGTGGGACCGGGTCCTGTGCTCATTGCATGAGTTGGCTGTTTGAAACATGGGGCTTATGCAGGGTAGCTTGGCTCGGCCTGGGAGGAGGGGACTGGTCCTGCCTGGACTGAGTCTACCAGGCTGATCTCAGTCCTTGGGGGAGGCTTTGCCCTGGAGGGAGTGGGCTGGGGGGAAGGGGAGGGGGGCGGGAGGGAGGAGAACAAGGGAATCCGTGGCTGATATGTGGAACTGAATGGTATTGTAAAAGAAAAGAAAAGAAAAGAAAAAGAAAATAGCTACGGTCACTTTATAACAGTAATCTATCCCTCTTGTTACCCATGCATTTATCAAACACTTGAGAAAAAATATGCTAAGTCCTTGGTTTCCTGGCACATAAAGACAGTGGAGTATAGAAACAAAAAGTGTGAATAGTATAGTGGTAGGATTCATCACCTTGTTTATGCTAAGTACTATGTTCATAATTTTACATATTCCATGTGACCTTATTATTTAACTACCATTAATTTTCCATTGTCACGAATACATTGCTTTCAAAAGAGCTGAAAGCTGGTCCCATTAGATATGGAATTCAGAAGAAAAAATACTTTCCTAGAAATACCAAATTGGTAGACTGAGCAGAACAAAGAAAATAGTGCTGAAATTTCTTTAGGCGTGCAAAAAGAGACATTCTTCCATGGTATACAACAAAAATAATAACTGAAATATTTAAGGGCAAGAATTTTTAAAATCTTATGGAAGTTTTGGAAATGCTCATGAACCACAGAGAAGGTTAGATGATAATGGGATGTAGGTGAAAGAGAGTGTCTCATTGGAAATATATCTTTAAGGTCCTCATGTTGTGTACGGGTAGGACTATCAAGTAGGCTGGGTGAAACATGTCCATGCATGATTGACATGTTGAGTAATTGTTAATGAGAGCTATGACACCGTCTCAGGGAGCACTGAGAAAGCAAAAGAAAATGCCGGTGTTTCCAAAGTGCGGATATGATGAGCACCTACCCGTGGACTACAAGAAGTCGCTCGGAAGCCAGGCTGGAAGGAAAAAGACAGCAGTGGTCCTGCTAAGTGTGACTGTCACCAGGTGTCCAAGCACTAGGTCAGCCAAGCGAGTGGGCCTGTCTTCTCTTTTCTGTCCAAATTATTCCTCTTGAACAGTGTTTGGTTTTTTTTTAATTTCCCATTGTATTTTGGAATATTTTACTTGTTTTGGGCTTAACCTGGCTTTCTACAACACCAAAAGAATCCAAATATTAATCAGAGAGAGGGAATTTCTGAATTCCCTGAAGACAGAAAACCCTTCATAAAGGAAATGAATAAAAAAATCATTTTATAATCGAATATATCATATGCAGGCTAGAAACCAACACAGTATCTTTTCCTATTGGCTTTGCATAGTTGTCTATTTACACTTTCAGGATGGACACTTCTACTAACAATTTCCTGAGCCCAGTGACAATTCACAGGCAGGAGATTGTGATATTATGAGCAAATACTTTGTGTCATCGGGCTGCCAACAGGTAAAAATGAAACACTTTTCACCAAAGGTGTAGACTCCTCGTGAGAAGCATTACAGCCTGTGAATTAAATAGCATTCCTCTGCATAAACATGTGTTCAACTCAAGAACTCCAAATCCAAGTCTTGAATCTCCCATGGAAAGAGGCAGCTATGATTAAAGAGGACAACAGGTACAATGACAGCTTGACATGAAAAGAACAAGACGTGCTGCTTCAGACAGATAACTCTGGAGGGCAGGCAACATTGAGTAAATTAGAGCATAGAGTAGCGTCTCTCATATAACATGTGGGATATTCTGTGTATTGTTTCCAAGACTATCTAAAATCAAGCTTCTATTACATTTGGATATTAGTACACTGAAATGTTGCTTTGATCCTTACATAATTTGCTTTATCATATATGTATCTTTAATATCATTTGAGAATAGAGATAATGCGTTATAAAAATTCTCTACAGTAGTATAGCAGGGGAAAAGTGTTATCATGCATAGGCAAAAGGGACCTTACTGTATTTAGTTTTTTAAAAAGTAAGCCTATAAAGTATAAGGGACTCTCTATTTGAAAAGGGGTGCAGGGAATATAAGATGGGCTGGAGCCAAGAGAAGGGGAGAAATTATGTGATTATATTTTAATTAAATTAAAATTAAATTAAGAATACAATTTTTGGATTGAAAGTTATTTAGCACTTATAGAAGATCAAACACTGAGAATTTCAGACTTATTTAGTATTTACTATCATATATTGGACCTCCTTGGGCTTCTTGTCCTCTTAATTCTGAAAGCAACATTACTTATTCATATAAGAACTGATCAAAGCCTCATATGTAGCACAGTGCATATTAGAAAAAAAGAGATCTTCAGAGTCATAAGTCCGATTCATAAAATGTTAATAGGGCCAATTCATATTGTTTCTAATATTTTCTTTGACCAAATATGAAAAATGTGATTTGGGACATTGCACTGAAAGTTATCTAAATTTCTTCTCTCTCTATGATATTGGTTAAAGATAAATCATGAATGCACTTTAAACAATATGGATTTTTATCTTGCTTGACCCAGCTAAATAATCTTTTATTTAAGTGGCATGTTTTATCATCTCACAACTTAAACAGGGAGTTCCTAAGTCATATTGATAATGTAGCAAATGATGATTGAAAGGGAAGCCAAAGGAACAGAAATGAGTGCCAGTATAGAAAACGTTATTTCATTTCCCTTTTACTTCATTTTAGAGATACAGACCATGATAACTGGTATCTGAATCAATGTGATAAAAACCCTGGAAAGTAGGAATTAAAAATAAATGAGCTAGACCTCCAAAAGGAAGTTACAGAAAACACAACAAATGCTTTATCAGCACTCAAGCAAGCTACATTACTGAAGGATTGCTGACATGGGAAAAAATCAGGCATTAATACTTAACGGGAAACATGTCAATATATTTTATATTTTTTGTCTCTATCTAAATGCAGGTGGAACTCTGAGACTGGAGGGAGCAAAGTGAAATCTGTTGGCCTGTTGTGCATCTGCTACCTTGTCAAGGCTGTCTCCTTGAACCAAACTGATATCAGGAGACAACTGCCAGCAGGTACACAAATGCTTCTACGGAGACTGCCTGCAGAGAATACTTTCCCCTCAGCTTCTGTTCCTAGGAGCTGCCCAGTGTCGAGGAGATGCCAGTCGTTTTCAAAACCCAGAAAATAGGATAGAAAAAAAAGGTTATACTTTTGGTGCATTCATACATTAAAAAAGGAGTAATTTGGGGTTTCGTTACTTAACTAATCAGTGTTGGTGTTCCTGTTTGTTAGTTTGTTTGCTGTTGTTATTGTTATTGTCAAGGGAGTGCTGAGAAAACAGTAAGGACATCCAACTCACAAATTTTGTGTATACTTGGTAGGTGTTCCTCCACTGGCCCACACTCTCAGTTCTGTTCAATATTTAAGAGAAATATGCAAGCCCAGCTATCACTAACTGAAGTACTATTGATATGACTTTTAGTTATCTAGATACTTTTAACTGGCTGCAGGGTATCAAGCTGTATCCTGAGCTAAACTTATTGGATGTCCCTGTGTACTCAAGTATAATTTTGAAATAAGCGATGTTTTAGAATTGATGTAGGATAAATGATAAAACATATCTGAAAATTCCATGTGTGAAATAGTGATAGATATTATTTATTAATTATGAGATTTTAATATAAGATCAGGCACCAAACTATGTTTTCTTGTGTAACTTCTTTTTCTATTTCATTTGTTTTTAAGTATAAAATTGATTTAGAAGTAGGAAAATATATTTATCTCTTAAAGTTCTTCACATTGTAAGACATACTATTTGAAAAGTAGTCAAAATTTAAATATGCTACCTAACGTGATCCAAAAAGCTGTAAATTAATAAGTAAATCCCATTATTCATTTTGATGAATGAAATAGGACTTTAAATTTACCTCTCCTTTAGAAAAGGAATTTAGATTTGGAATTTCTCCTGGATAGAGAAATATTTAAATGATGTTCTATAGTTTTAGAAGTTACTTGCTCTGTACTTTCTTTTTACTCAGGTAATATTATATTCTTCTCAAGTCTCAGATAGAGTTGAAGATGAGATAATTATAGTTACAGTTTTCTTTCCTACCAAATTCATAAAAGAATCTCTTGCATAAGAGATGTAAAGTTTATAAGATTGCGAAATATAAAATTTAAGTTTATCTAAGAAGATGCTTTAAGATCTAAAAAGATATTTTTAGGGTAGTAATGCATGTTATGATAAAAAATGTTTTAGCTATAAAACTTTGACTTACTGAGATAGGATAGATAATGTAGTATTTCCTCTGAATTTGCCAAACACATATGAACTAAATATTGTGAATGTAATTACTACCTACTAATTGTTCTTGTTGTATATAGTTTTACTGTATTAGAATTAAAACCCTTTCCTTTTTATTTAGACAAATAAATAAATATTTGTACACTGTGTGAAGGTGTTTTGCTGTGATTGGTGTAATAAAGAGCTGAATTGCCAATAGCTAGGCAGGAGGTATGGCAGGACTTCTGGGCAGAGAGAGAAAGAGAAGGAGAAACCTAAGTGTTCAGAAGAAGCAAGATGCACAGAGGAAACATGATGGGCAGTATGGAGATAAGGTAAAAAGACATGAGACAAAATGTAGACGAATATAAATGAGTTAATTTTATTATAAGTGTTAGTGGTACAAGCCGAAGACAAGTCCAAGCTTTTATAATTAATACTCAGCCTCTGGGTCATTATTTGGGAGCTGGCTGGCAGGACAGAAAAATACTTGCTACATTATTCAGAATCTTCAATGAATCACTTAAACTGTAAAAGTAGCTTAAAGCCAGGCAGTCATGGCACACGCCTTTAATCCCAGCACTCAGGAGACCGAGGCAGGCGGATCTCTGTGAGTTCAAGGCCAGCCTGGGCTACCAAGTGAGTTCCAGGAAAGGCACAAAGCTACACAGAGAAACCCTGTCTCAAAAAACCAAAAAAGAAAAAAAAAGCAGCTTAAAAAAGATGAAAATAAAAACAAACTCTTGTAAGAATCTAATAACTATTTTGTCACTATTTAGAAAATACTAAGCATAAGGCCTACAAGCCTAGAATATCTACAGACATTTTTGGGAAGCAGGAATTTTGAAGGACTGCCATAGCTTGCCTTGGCAAAGTTTGACAGTATTTGTTCAAAAGTAGACTCAAAAGTCTACCCTTTATCTCATCATTTCTATACTACATCCCATATTTTTACCCTTCAGAAAGAGATTCCTGGATCCATTCTCCTTTGTTTAGCTTTTTTCCTGATCAGGACAATTAAGAACTTATAACCAGCCCCCCAAACAATGGCAAGCATCTATAACCCACCAAATGACCAAAAACCACCTACACTAACTCTTGGGAATGTGGGTGTCATGTTCTCTAGACTGATTCCTGTTGTCTGGGGGAAAAGAAATCTTTATAGGATTCTGAGAACACTGGAATAAGGGTAAAAACCTGGGAGAGGTAGTTGTATTATTTTTTGCTTTTTCTCTGTATGATGGTAAAGGGTAGAATTTATCTGAAGTCTTGGCTGGATAATCTGTGAGGCTAGATCATCTCAGCTAGCAGCTCTGAAGTTGTTCTTGATGCAGAATTTTGAGGAAAATGCATCAGAGGCATTTTGAAAGGATAGGTCATCTGGGCTACTCATCTTCATGGGTATCTGGATCTTTTGCTTTGAAAACAAAGAAACTTTTAAAGGTAACATATACATTTGTATTAACACAAGTATGGAATGTGTGATGTGTACAAATCAGTTAAAGATGAATTTTTGTTTCATGTTTGAGCAAGTAAAAGGCATCTGTTAACATTAAGTTTGTTTGGACTTCACAAGCAAGACTTTATCTGTGCTATATGAAAGGATGGCATGTAATAATAAGTCATCAGGATTCTATAGCCAACAAGATTTATTATGTCTCATTCAGTCTCAGAGCTATTCTCATGTTGAGGGATCAGCATACACATCACCTGTCCTATAGTCTTTCTTGGCTTTTTTCCTTGCATCTGCAGCCAAGATCCTCAGGAGGTATCTCTTAATCAAATCTCCTCTTTATTAATTTTGAAGAGAATTATAACTTATGGTTTCCAATGGAAACAAAAGTATAACCTCTCCCCCAACACAACATGTTTTCTGACTTTCATTTTGAAGTGAAGGCATTCTTAAAATATACAGTTTAGTTTAATTTAGTGGTTTCCATAATCTAATGTCTCTCAGCAACTATTGTTTGTTTTGTACATGAGCATTTAAAAAATTCCAAGTCAGTGAAACACCATACAGGATCCAGACACGCTGTGTATTTCTCATCTTTATGTGAATATATATATATTTCTCATCTTTATGTGAATATATATATATATATATATATTACTTTACTCTGTCTCTGAAGACTTCATTTTTTAAACTATTTTTCATAAAAGTCTATATTCATTTTTTCTTTTCATTCTTTAGCATCTAAGCACATTTAAAAACATACTGTACCTTTTTAAAGGTTTTCTGTGCATGTAACTGGCTTTACTAAGGAACTGCAGCATTCTCTGACTGTGTGAAACAAATCTTACACTTCCATGTCAGCCCTTGCATGGCTCAGTTTAGCACATGGTGCTGGTGCATGGTGCTGGCAGCTGGCTCCAGCCATCAGGCAGTGGCCTTGGAGTCTTATCTGTGTATGCCTTCAAGCACTGGCCTGCCTAAGAGACTGCAGGACTAGTAATCCCAGCCCAGAACTTTTTTTATAGCTTTCTTGGACCCTATGTTTAGACATTCAAGCCCCATATTTGGAGCCATATGTAATGAGTCTATTTTGGTCCAGGTAGCCAGCTCCCAAATAATGACATGGAGACATTATTAATTATGAAATCACGGCCTTAGCTTAGGCTTTCCCTACTAGCTCTTATTACTTAAATTAACCCATTTATCTTAATCTACAATTTGTCTCTTGGCTTTTTATCGTATCTCTGTACTATCCATCCTGCTTCCTCTTTGTGTCATGCTTCTCCTGAACACCTAGATTCCTCTTCCTGTTTCTCTCTCTGCCCAGAAGTTCCTCCTATACCTCTGGCCTAGCTATTGTCCATCCAGATTTTTATTACACCAATCAAAGCAATACATCTTCAGTACAATCATAGCAATACATCCCACAACAATATATGATTTTTGCTTTTTTTTAAAGACATTTCTTTCATGTGCCTGAGTGTTTAGCCTGCATGCATGTGTGCACACCATGTGCATCAATTCTCAGGAAGGTCAGAAGGCTCTTGCTGATCCCTTACAACTGGAGTTGCAGATGGTTGTGAACCACCATGTGGGTTCTGGAGAACTGAACCCAGTTTCTCTGTAAGAACAGCAAGTGTTCTTAATGACTGAGACATTTCTCCAGCTTCGTCTTTTACTATGAAAGGAAAAAAATCCAGCAGTTTAGAAGTTATTTCTTTATAGTTAATCTACTCTACCTATCTATCTATGGATGCAATCGACCTATGATTGCTTACAGGTTTTTTTTTCCTCTGAGGGGGAGGCTATGAGGTGGGGAGCAGCATTGAGAGAGGCAGGGGATACAGGTGGGAACAAAAACTTTCCTGCACATTTTTGTTTTTAAAATATAGCTGTCTTTATTTCTTTCATCCTTCACAATATTTTATGGTTTTATTCTTGAGTACCTTCATATTATTCTGTTATCAAGTGTTTATGTCCTACAGTTATTTCCCATGCTTGGCTGGCTACTACTCTTGTATGAATTTGCTCTTCTGGACTTGTATATTAGAAGCTTAATTTACAGAGTATATTACTCATAATTGCTTTGCCTCTTGAGCAAACTAATCCACTGTAGAAAGGGTGCTTTGGAATGTGCCTATCCTGTCTGTCTCTTGTAAAGAGAAAAGCAGAGTGTCTTTTCTCTGGCTTATGTGACTCTCACACACCATCTTGTAAGTAGAAGTGAGGTCTCTGACAATTTCCAGCCCTACAAAGTGTGAGAATATAAACTTATATTCTTCTTAAAATATTTATTCATTTTGATCTTGTATGATTGTTTTGACTGATGCTATTCATGTGAACCATGTACACACCTTCATGTCCAAGAAGGCCAACTGAGGGTCCCAGATCTGGGTCTAGAGTTATGGACAGTTGTGAACATCCATGTGGCTGCTGGGAACATAAAACCTGGATTCTCCAAAAAGAACATTAAGTGCTCATAAATACTGGACTATCTAATCAGCCCCTCAATTCTACTCTAGAAATTATCAAATACCTGGTAATTTCTTATAGAAGCAAAAAAATATTAGGCATCTACTTTCTTTCATATATATATACATAGTTTGATCTTTTCTCTTGTCTTTATTTATTTACTCATTAATTTATTTATTTTGGGTCAGGGATTGAACCCCAGTTCTATCTCCAAGAGAGCCATGGATTCCCCAACTGAGATATACTCCAAGCTAGTTTTTATGCTTTTAATTTTAAATCTGTGTTCAATATTTTTCTACACATGAGTTTTAAGGCCTTTGTTTATAAGGAATATCTTCCAGGTCCTTAATGAATTTCTTAGTTCTAAGATCAGTAATAGGTTTATGTATTAGCTTTCAGTTTTTACACTTAGCATTCTCTAGAAGTCTGGAAACCACACAAATATTTGATGAAATTTGATTACTGCTTTCCAAGGAATGTTGGTTGTATTTGTTTTTTCAAATAAAAAAAGCAAAAGTAAATAACAAACCACAAAGGTAATAACTATGAAACTCAGAGACAGATGGAAGTTGCAATACTTGTTCATGACAACAGTGTATCCCCTCTTCACTCTTGATGGACCTACAGATCCTCACAGGGTGCCAGGTTTAACTCCTACATCTCAGTTTTACCTATGCATTTCCTGATGCCTCAATATTCGCCCATTTATTTATGGATAGCTTCATCACAAGCCATAGTTTCTTTCTTTTTTTTTTTTTTTTGATTTTTCTAGACAGGGTTTCTCTGTGTAGCTTTGCGCCTTTTCCTGGAACTCACTTGGTAGCCCAGGCTGGCCTCAAACTCACAGAGATCCGCCTGCCTCTGCCTCCCGAGTGCTGGGATTAAAGGCGTGCGCCACCACCGCCCGGCACAAGCCATAGTTTCTAGCCCGAGGACATTAGTGGAGTATATGTTCATATACTTAAGGTGACACAACACGCTCCCAGGCTCCTGGTGGTTTTCATTTTTGCCCTACTTTTCCCACAGAAATATTTTTCTTTCTTTTCTTCGATACTGAATTTGTTGATCAGTTTTTGGTATAGTTCCTCTGTTTTTGTTTTTTGTTTTGTTTTGTTCTTCTTCTTCTTTTTTTTTTTTGAAAATAGATTCTTCTATCATACAGTACAACCTGAGCACAGTTTCCCCTACCTCAATTCCCCCAACTCCCTGCACCTCTCCTCTGCCCAGATTCACTCTCCTTTTGTTTCCTGTTCAGAAAAGAGCATGTCTCCAGGAGATGACAGCAAACAGGGTAAAACAAGAGACAAGCACACAAGGCAAAAGCAGTAATATTGAGGGTGGAGAGGGCAATGCAAGAGAAGGAAAGGAGTTCCAAGAGCAGAAATGAAGAGTCAGAGATGCACTTACTCCTAATGTTAGGAGCCCCAACAAACCATTTCTGTTTTATGTTAGAATCGGGATTTGGAGCCCACGTGTGTTACCAGTTATCTATGTCCCTGTAAACATCTCTTTCCTCTCTGTTCAAATGCATGAATCTAAATCAGTATATTTCAGTGTACATACAAAAGTAAATGAGTCAGAAAAAACAAACGGACATGTACTTCATTATATATAAAACTGAAGATAATTACACATCACGGTAATTATCTGTGGATTCATTTGACCACTGAAAGTTAGAAGTGATTTCAGAAATATTTCACCAAAAACACTTGCAATGTAGAATCCAACATGTTCACTAACGGTGGAGGAAACCAGACTGAACATAACACATTGGGTACTTTATTAACAACTGACAAGCTCAGCCAAGCCCTCATCTCAGCCCCTTGCTAGAGTGGACTATAACACCTCTCCTTGCCTATGTTTAGTGATGCTTTATAATTTAACCAAAACATAGCATATATTTCCAGGAATCACACATTCTATAAAAATTGATGCCCAGTTAATTTATTTTTAAATTCCATAGATATTTAGGTTAACAAAGGACAGATTGTACATATTTTTTGAATGCACAGACATGGACTATATAAAGGAGACTTACAAATAAAGAAAACAAAGTTCAGAAATATCAGTCATGGTGAGGGAGGAGAACAGGAGCAAGAGGCTGATACTGGTTGGGTGTGGTGAGATTATAACAATCATCTATATTTGAAAATAGCTCCATTGATTTAAGATTTTCAAAAATATAAAACATAGTATTCTGTGTTACCACTCCTTCTATGCTAATAATTGCTATTTTTCTCTGATTACACTAAGAAAATATGTATCTTCCTGATGCCCTAGGGACACATTTTCCATTTGTGTAATTTTCCTCATTAAGCAATGTGTTAATGTGGCTAATGTATTGATATTTGGTTATTTAAATATGTCCCTATTTACACATGTACTTTGCATTGCAATTTTCAAGACTGTAAAAATACAATAGCTTTCTTCAGGAAAGACTGACATAAAAGAATAGGTAATATATCATAATACATTCATGAAATAAGTTGTAATTTTTCCATCTAGTGTTTGGTAAATTGTGTACATCAGTAATATTTATGAATTTAAAAATATATTCAACTTTTCTGTCATCATAGCAAGCATTATCTGTTCTGGTTAGTGGCTCTCTTGACAAGTATCCTATAATGCTGGGTTCCAACACAGCTAAGTGCTAGAACTTTAGCCATCCCTCTTCTGCTTATTCTTAAGTCTGAGGGTTTTTTTCATTCAATTTCTGCTCTTTCTATTTATTATTATTATTGTTGTTGTTGTTGTACTATTGTGGGTTCCCATAGACTGAAATTTTAACTGACTGGCATAGTATCTGTAAATAAGGTCAAGACAGGCAAAGTTAGAAGAAGAAGTGAATCATATGCAAGCCAAGTAACACTTGTAGACACCAGGAGACAGAAGAGGCAGGGGGCAACCCCTGTGAGACTCTAAAGGACTTTGGCCTCAATTTCAGTACTTGATTTCAGAGTTATAAGCCACAGCATTGTTAGAGAATTTCTATCTGTGCTCTTTCATTCTGTTACAGGCTTCATTAGAGTAACCCTAGAACACTGCTGCATGATACTATGAGAAAGAGAGCGTTTGTTTGCATGTCTGCTTTTATCACCAGTAAGAATGAATGCAGTAATAACTTACTTCTATGTAATTTGTGTTTGGCTTCAATGGATTTTGTTTTCCTGTACAATTCCTTCCTGAACCAATGAAGGCCCTTTACATTATAATTTAAATTTAAAAACGGATGGCACTTACTATAAAGGAACAGTAAGAGAAATGTTTACAGAGAAAACCATAAAATCATTTATTAAGAGACATCAATAATGGAACAGACTTTTAAGAATACACATAAATGTTAGCTTCATTTACACTGGGTATTTATCAACAAACGATACATAAATACATAATAGCTCATTTGTTCATTTGTTTTTACAGTTGAAACATTTGGGTTATCCAGATATTTTTTTAATTAGGTTTTCTGTGAGAGTTTTTTTTTTAAAAAAACAGTTGAAACATTCATGTTATCCGAATATTTTTTGATTATTATTTTTTTTGAGTGTGTGTTTTTCATGTAAAAGTTTGTACGTGTACCATGTTTGTTCCTGGTGCCCTCAGAGCTCAGAAGATGGGAACGTAACATCTAATTTTAGGGTTACGGATGGTTGTGAGAATCAAACATTCACCATCTGTAAGATCCAAAAGTGTTCTTAGCTGCTGAGCTATCTCTCTGGCAATAAAAATGGCTAGTTCTTTTAATGTAGCTATAAAATGACGATTTAGATTATCAAAAGTCATCAGTTGTTAATAATCAGGAATCAGGAACAATTATGTTTATTAGAAGCGAATAGAAAATTGAGGTGACCTAAACCTGTCTCCAAAATGTAAGAAAATTATAGCTAATATCTTTTATAGTCATAAAACACCAGTTATCTTCAATGAGAAAGATAGTGAAGCCAGAGGCTTCAAAGGAAATCCATCAACACCTGTCATTCATGAAGAACAATTTATATTATGTTTTGCTACTGTTGTTTGCTACTGCTGGTTGGTTTGTGAGACAGTCTCATTAGATTCTCCTTGCTGGCCTAGGACCCACTATGTAGACCATACTTGCCTTAAACTCTGAGAGAGCAAACTGTCTTTGCCTCCAATTCTAGTATTAAAGACCTTTGGCCTTATGCCCAACAGGTCCACCATATTTAAATATGAGGTCATATTTTTAAGCTGAACAATGGATTCATGAATTCAGATGGTGAGGTGACCACTATTTCACTTGTAGTATACTCTGATGCTTGTGTATACCATGTTAGAAACGTCAACTCTTTTACTCGACATATCAGAAAACTACGTCTATTGTCATCAAAGAGATACATTTGGCCAAAAGAAGTGAACTAAGAACATGGTATCCACATGAAATGTGTTCCCTTCCTCTTTAAAAAGCAGAAAACAGCTGGTGTGCTGGCACATGCATTCACTCCCAGCTCTCCGGAGACAGAGGTGGGTAGATCTATGAGAGTTCAAGGCCAGGACTACATAGTAAGTTTCAGGAGAGCCAGGACTATGTAGAGAGTTTCTGTTTCAAAACAAGCAAACAATCAAAAACACAAGAAGGAGAAAGCAATAACAATGTAAAAACAATCTAGGGTCAGTAAGTGAGCTCAGAAAGTACCGGTTGACAAGCCTTATAGCTTTATTCCATCACCTGTGCCAGTGGGTGGAAGGAGAGACCCAATGACTTTGCAAGGTGTCCTCTGATACCCACACATGCAGTTGTGGCATGTACATACCCCCAACACACATATAATAAATAAATAACTATTTAAAAATAAAAAAAAATCTGAGATTGAGGGAAGCAATAACTACAATAATTTTTATGGTAGTTGATATGAGAATTATTCGCAAACTTTCAGTACTTTAAAGAAAAGTCTCATTAAATTATTTTAAATGAGTACCATAGATGAGGCACTATTAACACAAACAATCAGACTTCTCCTAAGTTTTAGTTTTATTCACATCACTGTGATTGGCAGTGGCCATTGCTGTCCCTTCCTGCATTTGCATCTGATTTTAGAAATCTTTGAAGCTTCGTGGAGAGATGCTTGCCTAGAGAGAAAGCAAGGCTTCCCTCATTAGCACACGGTGGTGATCCACAGGGTAGCCAGCATTTGATTATTAATGTGAGCTGTTTAGGCCATTAGCTGTCACCTGTTTCAGAAACTGTGTGATGCTGTTTAGCTTTGGACTCTCTTTCCTGCTGTCAAATTTAGTTAAAATGTGCCTCTGGGATCAAATATCATAAGGGGGAATACACAGTCAGAACAATTTCATAAATCTTCCTCCTGTAGGAATCCTGGTTGAAAACAAAATTAATTCTTAATACATACTATTTAGCGCTAGCTTCCTAGCTCTTGAAACCTTAGGATAGAGACAATATTTATTAATAATGTCCTGAAGTTTTAGAGCCAGTGTGTATTCTTATAATTCGTTTTTATCTCTTCTAAAATAGCTGTTGCTATAAATTGATTTATTTCTCTTGATGTTTGAAGTTCCTGTCAAGGTTCTGCTTTTATTTAAATCTTTGATAATTATGTTAATTCAAGCCCTCTCTTAGATTTTCACAGTATTAGTATAATTTAAACTTTGGAAAACTTTCAAGTTTTGTCTGAGTTAACCTGAACATCATCATGTATCGAGCTAGAAGACAATGAGGTCTTCAGAAATGCATTCCTTTGGATAATTCCACAGAAGTAGAATGAATAAGACAGTCATTTTTAATTGTGTTCACATTTAACCCACCCTACCTTTTTCTGAGAAGGTAAAAATACAAATCTTAGAGTTGCCAGAATGAGGCTTCTTTGTCGTTTAGCTTAATGATGACCTCTAAATAGGAAGTCATGGAGTTTTAAGTTTCATTGCTAACCTATCCTTACCAAAGACTTCAATGAATACCCGATGGATGAATTTAATTACAAGATGATAATTGTACTTAATTAACTAAAATGGCTTAATTTGACTTTTACAACAACTATTATTTTTAAGTCATGAGCCACCAAAAATTCTGCTGTCCTTTAGTGACAAGGACTTTACAATGGCCACCCTTGAAGGAGACTATTATCTCAAGCCCTACGTCACAAGCACATTGTGAAATTTTTACTACTTTTCATATGCATAGCTGCTCACTGTGGAGAGATTTATGGTGGCATCACATTGGTGAAAATCGTTTAAACTTTAAAAATACTTCCCGGGAAACAAAACCACAGGTTATCATGCATTTTGTATTTTGTTATAGCAGGATATTTGCAATGATTTGTAATTTTTTGGAAGTAGAAGTCAAAGTCTGATTGTAAATCCTAACTTTGAAACAGGAGGATTTATCAAGCAAGTATAAAAACAGAAATATACATGTTCGTTACTCAGTGTTAAGTGAGTAATGTTTAAAAGCAATGTGGCCTCTTTAACATCAAGATCTAGCTAACTTTTAGATTTTTTTTAAGTTAACTAGTCACTGTGCCCATGATTAGTCATGGAATTTAATTCTAAGTATCTATAATACGATTTTTGCAAACATTTAGTAGATATTTTGTAAATGTTTGTTCATTACAAATTTTATGGAATGAGCAACTGAAATACAAATGGCTAGGCAACTGAAACAGTTATTTTCTTAGGATATTCCTGCCTCCTGGAAGTTCTTGCTGGCATTTGGTTGTGTTTGCCTGTCTGCAGTACCATCATTTCCTAATGGTATTGGTTTCCAGCATAGTTGTGAAGTATTTACTTTTCCCATAGACTCAATAGTCCCCCTTCATTATGGAATAATATTTTGAGTATGACATGTAACACACTTTTTTTTGGGAAGCTAAGAGGAACAGTGTTCACTTCACTCTCCCATTCAACGCTGAAGGACACAGGCTCTCAGAAGGAAGAGGCTATTTCCTCAGTCTGAGCTACTCTCCAGGTTTGGAAGGGTGACCATCAGGATCACAGTGTTGCTGAAGAAAAACAAATCCTAGTGATTTTTTTTTCTGAGAATGTGAGCATCAGGGGCCAAAGGATGGTTATAATCTAGGGTCCTATATTCTCTTAAGTCCAGAATCTAATACTTGCTCCAAGTTTATGAGCTTTTATGTAAATGTGAAATAGATTATTAGGTTTAAAGTAATGTAATAGTAACTATTAATGTCAGATTATTCCATTTATGAACTTAACCCTGACTAAAAAGATGACTTTAGCATGAAAATAATGTTGAATATAACAATAGATGCTGGAATTCTTGATTCTATCAAAATGTAAGACCCATCTGTCACAGTGTCTTCTAAAACACTGTGTAGCCTAGATAGCTGTCAAACGTCTGCTACTTCCCTACCATTGATTTACACATGTGAGCTGAAAGAAACCACGAAGCCCTCTGTCCTACAAGGAATCCTTGCTCAAAAATTTTGTTATCAGGAGAACTATCCCCACTCTAAATATATTTTAAAATACAAATGCTTTAAAAAACAAAAATAAAGTAGAAACCATTTTGAGCTTAAAAGATGAAAGACAGAATGAATTCTGCAGCCTTTTTCTTCAGTGGTAGAGACTGAAAAAAACATTACCTAGAACTAGACACACTGAAAGGAATTTTCTATTTATTTCCAAAGTCCTTTCTGCTTCCCTAAAAGATGAGGTACTTTAAAAAAGAGAACAGATATAGTAAAATCATTAAAGCTAACTCTAAGAAGAATTTATGGCAAGAGTTTGTCTAAGGGACATTAAACACTAGAATGGACAGTGCCTTGAATGGTGGTGTTAAAAGAAAGAGAAGAGACATTCTTCATATGGTCATTTCTTACATCGACCTTTGGGAAGAAGCCAAGGACACGATGCTATATCACCACTCTGTGAAGGCATTTCTGAAAGGGGCTACAGAAAAAAAGTGTTTTGGAAGGGACCATTCTGATAGCCTGACTTGATAAAGGGATGAAGACTAGAAAGTCTAGAGAAGAATGTAGTTTTTGTGGAGATGAGCAATTCCTACTGATTTTTAAAAGACATCATTCAGAGGTATGAAAAGTAAGATTTCTACTCAATATTATAGTGCTTTGTCTGAATTGTACCTTGAAAAAAAAACATAAAGAACAGTAGCAACACAAAGAACATAGGAGCTCACAAGTATTTGCTGTTTTGAAAACTATACTAATGATTGTTTAGATTTACTGAAGTCTCCCTGCAATTGTATGATAGTTTATATAAACACATATATATATATATATATATATATATATATATATATATATATAAAATGCTATTTTCCCCAAGAAAAATTGGGAAATTACAGAGGTTCACTAAGTTCCATATGCTTGCAGGTATTAACTACAATTTGAAATGTAAAGAAATAACTCATGACTCCATAAATGGCATAAGTCATAGGTGAGGAAGTTAACTTTATTAGTAAATAAAATAGTTTACCTTGCATTCAACACATAAATATTCATTTCATATCATCACGGAAGTACACATCTAGAGAACCATGGTTTTCAAAACCAGGCTGAATCTAACCCTTATTAACTAGATAAAGAATCCTTGAGAATGCTTGCTTATAAATAATTATATAAATTAGATATAATTTTGGCCAAGAAGATTTTGACAGGATAAACATTATAAATTTTTTTTTGCGTACCAAAATGAGAAACTAACTTTATTGCCTGATATTAATTCATTCTTTGAGCACAGGGACTTTTTTCAAAACTTGCTGCTCTTTGCCTGTCACAGTGTAGAATGATTACAAGCAATGCTCTGCCTTCTCTTGGTCTTTGAGAATATCCTTCTACCAAGATAGTAAGGAAGAGACTTTGGAAAAACTTAGTTCAACTTAGTTTGCTAGATAATTATAAGTACATGTAATCTGTGAATTAAGACTGCTCACTCAGGCAATGTAATATAAAGCGTATGTGCGCAGGTGGGACAGGGCATTTTACCTCTGCAAGGCTCTTTCCTATTCACAGTATTTGTACATGTGGAGCAGAAATAAGAAACCTTACAGAATATTAAAATGTTGTTTCCTATCATTGAGTTAATAGTTCTGCAGAAGGTAACAATTGCTCAGTAAATCCCATCAATGAATAATGATTGCATTGGAATGCATTGTGTAGGGAAGCTCAGGAGTAAAACCATTGTTTTGTGAACCATTTTTGACCCATTCAAAAGACTCTTAGAATTTAAATTGATATCAGTCGTTGATTTTCCAGTTCAGGATGAGGAATCAACACCCTGAAGCTGCAAAATTAAGACTTCTGAGTTTATAACTTTGGGAAAATATTTGTTATATTAAAAATTTCATGTAAACATTTATATATGTATTAGTCAATGAAATGCAATTTTAATATCAGTTTTTTCAATCATAAGTTGATAAAATTCACTCCTAGCGATAAAAGAAAATTTATTATACTTTTAATAAAACAATTCTAAAACTAGTGTTTTTCTCAAAGTGTTTTATTTTTGTGTTACAAAATGCATGCAAAATTCACCATAATAAATCAGCTATCCCTTCTTACAAGATGACAAAATAAAGCGACCCTATGACCTTGTAAACAGAAGAGTTTGCTACTAGATGACAAAGCACACTCTGAACATGTGGCAAGCACTGATCTTCCCCACATAATAATGACAGTTGTTTTGTTGATCAGGATAGAATGTGTAGAGACACTTTTGAAGAAGTACATTCTAGAATATTCAATGAGTGACTATGAATCAGGAACCATGACTTTCAGTGGTGTTGGGTTGAAGAAATCACTTTCTCCCTTTGTCAGTATAAATCCATTTTGATATTTACCCTGAAAACTGCTAGAAGTTGCTGAATGTCTACATTTTCTGAATTTATTTATGTTCTTAAAATTTAATACACAAAGGTACAACCGTTTTCCATACATAAATGCTTCAGTCCATGTCAGAACCTGAGAATCCTTTATGTCACATACTTAAAATTTCCATATGATCTAAGATTGAGCAGCATCAGTAAAGGTGTTGTAACTTAAAGAAGTCATTATTGTTATCTGACATTCAATAATAGGCCAGTGTGTCTACAGGGATTGATTACTTAGATCTTTGAGAGGGGATACTCTGCATGAGGCATGAAGATGTTGAGGCAGAGCCTGAACTATACATATACTCAGCTATCAACATTTGTGATTAAATTAAGCTGCATGTTTAGAATGTGAAATTATCCTGTATATAAAATGAAACTATAAATATTTGGTGTATAATATACATAGCAAAACAGTATTTCTTTTGGCTCCTGCAATCTATTTAGATTTCATCAAAGATACTTTTGAACAGTTGCGGCTTCTAAGGCACATTTTCAGCATCAGAAGAGCAAGGATCGGATGCTATTCATTTGAACAGTCTACTACAGAACAGTTTATCTGCCGTGTGAACCAAAAAAAAAATGGTATCACTAATGGAGAAATAATTTTACTCTCAATGAACCTAATTATATATCAAAATTTAATGAAAACTATTCTACATCACAATGTTTTCAAATTATTTAGGGAAAACAGTAGTACTTGTCTATGGTAATACAATTTGAAATGCTAATTTTGACCTATGTAATTTACTGTTATTCAATATTTGATCAAAATGAGATCTATACAGAATGCACTTCCTTTCCTAAACATACATGTACAATAATTTTGTTTCTGACCAGTGATAATAGGTAAATTACCTTGTGCTTATCACTCATGAACTGATGTTATAAAAATAGATTTGTGGTTTTAACATGGCTATATTTTATTAATTAAATTGTTCTTTTATACAATATATTTATTTTTTACCATCTCCCCACTCCTCTGAAATTTTCTCTCTGCCTCCCAATTTTATGTTTTCTCTCTCTCTCTCTCTCTCTCTCTCTCTCTCTCTCTCTCTCTCTCTCTTTCCCTCTCTCTCTCTCTCTCTCTCTCTCCCTCGCTCCTTCTGCGTGTGTGTGTTTCTCTCTCTCAACAACACTACAAAAACACAACAAAAATTAAAAAAAATATCAAAACAAACAAAAAAGTCCAAAAGGAAAAAAAGGAAAAAAAAAACAAAATAAAATGAAACAAAATACACACAAAATAATCGTGGAGGAGGTTTTGTGTGAGCTCACTATTCCTGGGCACAGGGCTCCCCTTAATGTGATTGCTAGAACCAGTGACACGGCCAGTGTCCCTTCCCTGGAGAAGACAAACCTGCACTTGGCAAGCTGGTGTTGACCTCAGACAGCTTTTGACCTCATGCCCAAATTCAGTGCTGGGACCCCTTCTGGCTGGAACCTACGATGGACTTGTGCATGTTACTATAGTCTCTGTGGAAGGGCTCCACATCTTACACAGAGACACATACTCATCTATGTTCATGGCTGTTCAATTCCTAATACTGGTGTGTTGGAAGCAGCCTGGACACCCATGAAATGGTGAACAGACAATGGAAATGCGGTACATTTACACAATAGAATAGTATTCAGCTGGTGAAAACTAATTTCCAGGTAAAATGGGTATGTTTTAAACTTTTTAAAAATTGAAAATAGATTCTCTTCTCATACAATACATCCCAGCCACAGTTTACCCCCTTCCATTCCTCCTAGCTCCCCCTACTTCCTCTCTCCCTGAGACCTACCCCCCCTTCCATTTCCTCTTCAAACGTTAACAGGTTCCAAATGATGACAGCCAGACAAGACTGAAATGAATGCGACCATGTATTAAGAGAATAAATTTTTATTGAAATACAGCATTCTGATTAAATATGAAGTGAATTGATATGAAACATCTATAATTTGAACATTTGTAATATGACCAGTGACCAAAGAAAATACTGAGTAGCCTATGGATAGTTCATCAAAGAACACGCTCTTCTCAGATATTATAATTTAACACAATTCAGGCTTTTCATTCTAACACCAATGTGTGATATATGGTCACATTTTGGACATCTTGCCATTGAAGATTTGTGAAATGTTTGTTATGATCAGTAAGACACTTCCGTGGTATGATTGATACTTACTCTAGATCCTAAGAGCAGCTTTTTTCCAAATTGCAGTACTTATATGTTAAAAGGAATAGAAGCAAGTTTTATAGGTACTTTGGGCTTGATAGATTGGTATGCTTGAAATATATTCTAAATGACCGGTTTAAATGAAGTAAGTATGTTAATATGAACAAACTAATTTTCAGAGGCTGTACAAGTAGCTCATTTGCTATAGTGCCTGCTTTGAAATCATGGGGACCTTATTCTGATCACCCTACCCACACTAAAAATGTCTGGTGAGGCAAGACTTTACTGTCAACACTGGAGGCAAAGGCAGTATGGTGACTCATGCTCTTTGGGCATCTAGACTACTTTAACTGGAGAGCTGCAGACCAACTTTAATTCCAACATTAGTTAACCACGGAGGTCTGGAGGTCTGTACAGACAGACAGGAAGTGACAGAGCTGGGCAGGAAGAGGAAGTGATGTAGCTGGACAGAGAGAGCAAATCAGATGGCAGAACAGCAAGGCATATAGTCATGAGTAGGGATTATAGGAGCAAGAGGGGTCAAGATCATGATGGGAAAAACCACAGAGACAGCTGACTTGAGCTAGTGGGAGCTCACAGACTCTGACTTACAGCTAAGAAGTGTGCATGGACTGAACTAGGCCTTCCAAGTGTGGGTGACAGTTGTGTGGCTTGATCTGTTTGTAGGGCCCCTGGTAATGGGACCAGGACCTATCTCAATACATGAACTGGCTTCTTAGATCCCATTCCCTATGGTGGGTTGCCTTACTCAGTCTTGATGCTGGAGGGAGGTGCAAAGTCCTGCCCCAACGTGGTATGCCATTCTGTATTGACTACCAAAAGGAGGCCTTACTCTGCAGCTGGGGTTCACAGCAGACAGAGTGATATCCACAGCATTACTCCTTATGAGGAATGAATGGAGGAGGTGGGGGCAAACAGGAGAAAGGGGGAGGGGGAATAATGGTTGGTATGTAAAATGAAAAAAAATAAATTAAAGAAATGCTTTGTAAACTCTCAATTGTCATGGTAACATTACTTTTCAGTATCTACAATAGATTGTTTTACATTTAAACCATTATTCCATTCATTTTAGCTAATCATTTGTCACCTGTCTTGGGCAAGGTACTGTTTTAAATAGCCATGAAGTGTCACAAGTAAAACACTCTGTCTTTCAAGGACTTGGAGTATAATTTAGAAGACAGAGTATATAAAAGAAAACCTCATAATAAGAGTTATATATGTGAACTGCCAGAGGAATGAGAAATTAATACACTCTGTAAAAAATAAGAGTTTGGGCTTCTGATGAATTCGAAGTGTCCCTCTGTCATTAATTTAAAATTATGATACTGTTGTAAATAAAATCAAGACAGTGTTTCATCAAAAAATGCCACTTCTTATAACAACCTTTCACCCTGTCCTTCTATACCCAAGCCCTCTGGTGGGCAGAATTGCATTAAGAATTCCCAACACGATGCTTTATGGGTGGTAGTGTCAGTAAACAAATGTTAGAACTGGAGACTGGAGCAGTTGTGTCAGGTAATTTTTATTCTTTTAAAGGTCACCGAGTTAAAATTTTAAGCGGCTTATGTTTTACACAGTTGGAGTAGGCAGAATCTTAGTTCCTGGAACTTTCTGAGGAACTAAAATGATATTCTGTGAAATTAACAATTGGTGTCTGGAATTTCTTGAACAAACGTGAGACCATCTAGTATCTCTCTGCGGCAGGAAAGTCACAAGGTTTGAGCAGGAAGCCACCACTTCCACCTCCTTCGTTGTACTGCTAGCAACCCAAATATCTTTATTGGGGGTATATGTTTTATTAAAAACAAACAAGCAAACCTAAATATGCATCTCCACCATCCACAAGCAGACCTAAATATCCATCTTCATCATTCAAAATTACCTAGAACTTTTAATTTGGAGCTTCAAGTGAAATATTTATTAAATTCTGTGTCCTTAAAAATGAAATTTGATGGCCCTGGCAATATTTTAAAAATCAAGTATTAAGATTTATTGGTGGCAATTCCTATGCTATATCCCTCAGGTACTAATGTCTGGAGCTCTGAAGGTTTCTGCTGTGTTCTGTTGGGAGGTGTTGGTTAAAAGACCTGCTGTGAGTCTCAGAGTCTATTGCTAGGTGCTTAGTTATATAAGTTAGTGAATTCTGCATAGCATTCTGCATGCTGGTGACATTGCCAAGACTCCTGAACTTAATGCTTTTAAGAAAACAAAGTAAAGAATAAAGATTACACATCAAACTCTACTGTCCTAAGTGTTTATGTGTAAAATAAAAGGGGCATTTGTAGTTGAAATTATATAGTCCATTTAATACCAAGAGAAAGTCAAATGTTCCCTCCTCTTAAAGAATATTCTATATAATACATATCATATGACCTGAAGTTTACAGGCAGGAAACATTTTCCATTGGTTTTTTTATTCAAATGTTAGAGATTTTTCGCAAGCAATTTATGTAGGTACAAGCTTCTTAAAATGTCCTTTGGGCACATCTGTCTTCCCAATTTCATCAGTTCAGCTGAATATAATACCCGTGTCCCCAGGTAAAAGTCATGATGCAATTCTATCAGACAGTTGGGGTACTTTGTGCAGTGTGGGTATGAGAGCTAATTTTGTCCTTAGATTCTGAAGCTTCATTAACAGTCTTAACACATTCGCTGAAGCTTTCGAAACCTCTCAGGCTTTAACACTTACACTACTGCAGAGCCAGGGAGAAGGAAAAATAAAATGTATTGCTGTGTAGAAAGAACATTTCCCTAATTGACAGCACATGCAGCTCCATTGTACACTTCCAGATCTAAGTTCTAAAATGTCATGCTACAGAAGCCTTTGGGCAATGCACAATTGCTGCCATGAGAATTTTTTTTTAAACACATATACAAACAGAAGTGTTCTGGAAATCAATGAATAAGAGACAAGGGTAGTCTTGATTATAGAATTGCCCACAGCTACTAAGAAAGTAGGTGACCCTTTCCCTTTTCACTTCATTTTATGAAATTCTAAGTTCCACCTGACTCATTATTAAATTTAACATGATAGATTTCAATGACTTACTCTAACACAAAGCTGTCTGGTTTTGAATGAAAACATTTATCATAGACAGGCCTGATAGCATACATGTGTTCTATCAGCTTCACAGGAGGCCAGGAGAGGAAGATCATGACTTTAAGGGTAACTTGGACTGTTCAGGGAAATCTTTTATATATATATATATATTTTAAATTATAAAGGTGTTACAGATGTAATTCTATGGTAAAACACTTTCGTATCAAGTACAAGGCCCTGAGATCAATTACTAGTGCCTATTTGGTGATGAAGTGTACAGGAAGCACATTCTCACATATAATCTTTAAACCAAATCTCTATATTGATTTATTATTATATAGATGCTAAAGAAAAAAATGTGAATTATTGTCTTAGAAATTAAGACATGATTTCCTAGATATACCCCTATAAATATAGTAAAATGATATTGAGGAAAGGATTGGGATGCATGTCAATCTCTCTGCACATATTCTTAAGCTATATCATGACCATAGCTCAAACAAAGTTGAATACCAATTTTAATCTTTTGGGTCCAGGTCTGTGAATTATTTTGGATGATTAATGAGCAAGTATATAAATGAACATTTGAAAATATAACTTTCAACAATAAAATTATTCAACATAAATTTAAAATAAACAAGTACAAATAATATACAAGTTGAATAATTGCATTGTTTTCTTAGAAAACACATAAAAATCTGATGGTTATAAAGTTTTTTTTAAAACTATCCTTTTTATTTTTTTAAGATCATAATATAATTACATCATTTCCCTCCTTTCCTTTTCTCCCTCCAAACCCACCCATAGGCCCCTCCTTGCTCCCTTACAAATGCATGGCCTCCGTTTTCATTAACTGCTGTTACATATAGAGAGAGAGTCATTTTTATGAACAAGTTTGGGAAAGTAGGAAAATGTTGGGCATTTTTGGCACTAGTCTGAAACTCTGGAAAACAAAACATTCTCAAATATTGGAAAAATGAGTGAAGTAATTTCTGATATAACTCTAGTCTAAATAATGTGAATAGAGAAAACTTGATATTCAACTTAAGCAGAATGTAATGTCACTTGAACGAGTAGGATAAAGAGTGATCAGAACGTAGAGCAAATGGCTCCTTTCATTTTGTGCTATACAATTTCTAGCTAAGTAATTCAGTTGTGTGCATGACAACAACACATAATAAGATGCACTGTTCTGTCAGAAGATAGCATCAAACCTGTTTTATAGAGAAACAGTTAAGTAACCATCTAAATGGAGAGGATGGAAGATTTTTTAAAACACTCATTTCAAGAAAGATATGCATGTAAAATTTAGATATTAAAGGTCTACAAAAAACTCTCATACTTCCTGAAATTTTAGCAGAAATGTTATTCAAATTGCACTATTTGTGAGGTTGTTTTCAATAAAGTACTAGCATACTATAAATGTACCATAATAGGACAGTCATCCCAATCCCTCAGGCTGTTGTGTAGTACAGGGGCGACTTGTAATTTTCAACAGTTTCCTGAAGACACATTGTTTGATACAGAGTATATTAAACTCACACAACAGAGACTATTTAAATGAAAGCAGACTCTGTTATATCACATGGTAGGCAGGAACTAGACACAAATGCAAAATGATACACTTATGAGCTTCCATCTTTTCATTTGAAAATGCATTTAATTCACTGTCCAAACTTTACAAGACGATAATAAAATATAAGTAAAATATTCCCACAAGTGAAAATATGAGAGGTTGGCTAAGTCCTAAGAGCACTTTTTTTTTCCACAGCACCTAAATAGTGGCTATCAACTTTATGTAATTCCAGTTGCAGTGAACACAAAACTCATTTCTGGTTTCCACAGGCTCTTGCATATACATAGTACACAAACATACATGCAGACAAAATACACACACATTAAATAAAACAATAAATAAATCTTAAAAGAAAATTTAGAATAAGATTCTTTCAATCTCTGTTTACTATCTGTGAGGATATTATTCATGTTTGGAAAGCATCTTTTTTGTAGTTTTTTTGTCTGATTTACTGGAGAAGGCAGAAACCATTTTACTTTAGGTTCTGTCTCAGTCATAGGAATGATAAATAGAAAAGGGAAAAGCACAGTGAATATATGCTATTCCAACTTTCAAAATAACCTATATTCTATGAACTAGAGCTCTTATGGGTTTCTGGAAGAATCATAAGTCTTTTTTTTTTTCTCCCCCAGAGCAGAGGACTGAACCCAAGGCCTTGTGCTTGCTAGGCAAGCACTCTACCACTGAGCTAAATCCCCAACCCAGAAGAATCATAAGTCAATAGCACTGACCAGACAGGAAGCAGTGAGGTGGTTGCCCTGGATTTGTAGTCCTCTACCTCCTATAATACCATCCCCAAAACTTGAAAGTAAGTAAACTATAAGGAGAGCATTGCTCTGTAATAGAGAAAATCCCACAATGGAAGTACACAGACAAATGTGTTTCATGTCAAATATTGACATACCTTGATCTGTATCACTTTGTGTAAATCTCTCTTAGATCTTCACATTATTAAGCATGTCAGTATACAAAATGTTAAAAATTGCATACATTAATGTCACAAAACAGAAAACAGCTTAAGAATTCCATTTTATTTTAAAACCAGAATTATGCATATAATGGACATATTGATGTGATGTCATCTGATCTAAAAGAGTAACAAAAGGCAATAAGTCCTGGAAGTTATGATTAGATTATATTTTATTCTGGCCTATTTATAGACTTATTCCTTAACTCACACACATTTTAATTCATCTCTAAGAAATAGAGTTTATAAATGGCTTTTATATATACCATCTAGTAATTAGTTTTTCTATAAAGTAATATAAAATTTCATTGCTCTCCAAGCTCTTTTTAAAGTGATTTTTCTTTGTTTCTTTAGATACAGTAAAGCAAGGGAGATGGGAATAGATTTAAAATGAGTAAATGATGCATGAAAATTATAATAATGCACCAAAGAAATATTACAATAATATACTAGGTTTTCTGGTGGATAAAATTGAAACAATCTTCTCAATTTTCATGAATGTAGGAATTTTTACTATAGGCTAATTTAAAAACATCAAAACACCATTGGTACATTCATATAGCTTACATATAGTTCTGATGCTGAATTTGGAATAAAATAACCAGCCTGAAATTTCCTTTTTATACATACATTTCATCAAAGATGATATATTATTATCAGTCTTTTTTGAACAAAAAGCTAATCAAAGACTTATTTTTATTAAAGCACAGACATATTCAAAAATTATGTATGCATATGCACACCTCCTTGTTTGGGTGTATCTTGGCTAAATGCTACTTTATTTGTTTCACATGTTCAGCTTAAGCTTAGATGGAGGAGTTCAGTTCTTGGTTTTAAGTAGCTTGAAAAAGGTGTTTCTGATTCCTCGTAAATGCTTTCCTCTATCCCTTTCATTTGATATGCCCTGCCTCTTTAGAAATCATTGCCCCTTGAAGTGTTAAAGAATAACCAATCTTCATTTAGCATGCATAACAGTATTTTACAAAGAGGGAAATAACATGCTTACATAGAGTAGGAAAGTCATTTGGGGAAAGAAGTTCATCATTGTAAAGAGAAACAAATTAGTTAGGTGTTTCATTGGAAGCTGCATGATACAAATAAGACATAAAGGATCTTACAGGGATTTGATAACAATGACGTGAGAGAACGCAAGCCTATATCTATCTGAGGATGGTTGAAGTGAGGAAGCAGTGAAGAGTTCCAGGAGAAATAATCACTCCAGGATCAAAAAGGAGGACAAATGTGATTAGTATATTTTAAAACTATCATCAGGGCAGCTTCCTCCTATGGTAGATGGGAACAAATACAGAGACTCACAGTCAGACATTATACAGAGTGAGAGACCTTCAAAAACACAGTTCTAAATGGGATGCTCCAACAAATCCCCCCTCCTCCTCAGAGTTCAGGGAACCCCACTGAAGAGGAAGCAGAAAGAGAGTAATAGCCAAGGGGGATGGAGAACACCAAGAAAACAAAGACTGCTAAGTCAACATAAGCAGTGCTCATATGAACTCAGAGATGGAAGTGGCACACACAGGGACTGCACCCGGTCTTCTGCATATGTAATATGGCTTTCAGTTTAGTGTTTTTATGGGATTCCTGAGTGCAAAAAATAAGTGGGTCTCTAACTCTTGTGCCCTTTCATGGTCTCTTTTCCTTCTGTTGGTTTGTCTTGTCCTACTTTGATGTGATACCTTTTTCTTTTAATCTTATTATATTTTATTTTGTTTATATTTAAAAAATGAATGAATGAATGAATGTAAACCAAGCCACAAGGATAAAGGTTAACAACAGATCTGTCATTCATACCTGCTAGTAGAGGGAAAACAAATTCTTTTTTCCCCCCAATGGAATGACACTGGCTATATCAACCACTCCAGGGGAGATCTCAATTAAAGAAAAGGTCATGAATTTGAATAAGAATGAGAGGGGGCCGTGGAAGATATTGGATAGACAGGAGTGTGGAGTAGAAATGATGATATACATATTATATTTTATATGTCATACTTATTATATATCATATATATAATATGACAGTAGGAATTAAAGTGCATCAGGTGATGAAATGGACTAGTAGAAAGGGAAGAAAAAAATAGAAGTTAGAAAGTTTTAGGGAATATTTTAAACACATTATATCACACATATTTGTATAGAAAACTGAAATGAATGAATTTTTAAAATCAAGCTAAGAGATCAAATTTTCTTTTGTTGGAATACAGAAATTCTGCAGTTTTTAGTCAAACATTAAGAGATCAAGGCATCTTTGAGTGCTAGAGTTGTGTTTCTCTATGTAGGGGAACTTGGAGTAAAGTCCAGAATGCTTTGAAATTGGACCAAATATTTGACTAAAAGACATGTTACTGTTCAATATAGAATGCTTATATATGTACTTTGGAGGACTCTCCTTAGAATAGACAAATCTTCAATGTTTATTGTGGATATTTTGTTATAATTATAGATCTATATAATGAGGTTACTTCTTTGGATTTTATACTTACTAAGTTTGGTGTGAGCATTATGTTTTACAAGTGATTTATAGTACATCCAGATTCAAATTTGGCTGTTCTTTAAGACTATTACTGAGGTATTAGCTGTGCCTAAAATGTCATGAGTTCATACTGTTGACTTCTGTGAATATTTCTCCAGGTCAATATTATATTTGCTATTGCTTATGATGACTGGCTAATTTGATTCCACATTCTAGGGAATTCATGTTTTTAAAATAATATATTTGATCTGCCTTTGGTATTATTTATAGTAAGCAAAAACACTAACCTGTGACATTTTATATGAAATTTCATATTGAACTTTAGCTAATCACTTCTCAGCTTGTAAAAGTCTATCCTGGGATTACCACTTTCTAAGTATATATTTTGGTTAATTTATTTCACTTCTCTAATCCCTCATCTTTATAGGGAAAAGGTCTATTGCCTCTGAGACAGGATTTAATGGGTTAATATAAGCAAATTACTTTAAACAACATTAGCACCAAGTGGTTATTTAGAAGTTGAAGAATTTGAGTGTGAACATAGGGTGGAAAAGAACATTTCTAAGAAGCTGTTTGTTTTTATGTTCTAGGTGCCTTTACTACTTATAGGCCAATTTTATTTTGTGTATAACTCTTTAAACTTCAGAAAACAGTTTGAGAAAGAAATAAAACAAGCTGTGTATTGTAGTGAAATTATAGCTTCTTTGTGAGTAAATTGTAGAGGAACAGGGGTGTGGAAGCTGGCAGTCAACAAATCAATTTATACTATGGCCAGAGTTAACTGAGATCATACACAATAAGGGAGGTTCATGTTGGGGCTTGACTGGCTGTCTACATTAACAAATTAATGAGATAATTGGCATTTCTCATCTTAACAGTTTATTGTTAGCACAGAATCAAGTTTTAGACTGAAGTGCCACATGGTATTTAAAACCTAAAGTAAATTTGAAACAAAATGTACAGCAGTTTTCCATTTCATTAACCCATTGACATTCCTGTCACTAACCTCATTTAAAAAAGAAATTCCATAGAGATTTGTTATAATTAAAAGGAAATGAACTCTAAGTGCTTTCCCCTTCCATAGTTAGTAACACAGAGACAGCATGTTATATTGTGAATGGAAGTTGAGATACACCTATGGTCATAACACTTTTAAGTAATGTATAAATATAAGCATATACTTTTAGTGCAATTTTTGTTTTGTTGGTAAAAATGAAGAGTGGTTTCAGTAGGAAGTGAATGTGCAAGAGTGTAAAAAGGAAGTCATGCACAAGATCTCTGTATTAGCAGATGCTTACCAAAATGTAAGTGGCATATGACCTCTGCTTACACTATCAAATGTGACACTTTCATAAATGAAAATGAATGGTCTGAGCACAAACAGTCAGCTCTGGAAACACTATATACTCTGTGGACTCAACAGGTTGTATTTAGGGGCATAGGTGCTGTGGGATGTTCTGTATGGAAAATGTGTTGCTCTGATTGGTCAATAAATAAAACACTGATTGGCCAGTGGCTAGGCAGGAAGTATAGGCGGGACTAACAGAGAGGAGAAAAGAACAGGAAGGTGGGAGGAAACACAGCCAGCTGCCGCCAGGACAAGCAGCATGTAAAGATGCCGGTAAGCCACGAGCCATGTGGCAAGGTATAGATTTATGGAAATGGATTAATTTAAGATATAAGGACAGTTAGCAAGAAGCCTGCCACGGCCATACAGTTTGTAAGCAATATAAGTCTCTGTGTTTACTTGGTTGGGTCTGAGCGGCTGTGGGACTGGCGGGTGAGAGAGATTTGCCCTGACTGTGGGCCAGTTAGGAAAACTCTAGCTACTCATAGATGTATATACAAAAACGTATATGCCTTCAAAAGCAATTGCTTTACAAAAAGAGGCCATGAAGCAGAGGGAGAAAAGGAAAGAGGAAACTGTTTTCATTAAAATTTAAAACATAAACAAACACAATTTGGTCTGTATTCAACACCTGTTGAGCTAGCATATTAAGCGGTTTGTTTAAATACTAAATGTGCGTTCTAGAATAAAACCAAGAAATGGTAAATGGTAATGGTCAAGGTTGTCAATTTAATCCATCTCTGAGTAATTAACCGTAACAGAAAAGAGCAAAATGTAAAGCAGAATACCAGGGGAAATAAAACTGACTCTAATTATGGTATCTTCAAAGAAATATACACCTCAACTGCCACAGTCACATTTGCATTAGAATCTTATCTTTGAATTTTGCATATGTGCATACAGATCAGGTACAGGCTGGCTCACTTCCCATTCTCACCATGCAATTACTTGAAATATGCATGTAATTGAATATATTACAAATTCCGCAGATGCAACTTATATGCCAAGCATGAAAAATACATTTCCCTAATTCTAAAATATTAATCAATTTACCCAAAATAATTATAATTTTTACCAAGTAAAAATGCTTATGCTCTTTTCACACAGCTTCTCTGCAAATTGCTTAGTAGAACACCACCATAAAACAAAACAAACTAAGGCAAACCAGATACAAAAAAAAAAAAAACCAAAGGAATAAAATTATATTCTATGAGCTGAAAATAGTAATGATTACTGACTGTCTTCCACAGAAGACATTTGTACTTCTACTTGTAACCCTGCCTATGTTTCTCAATAAGCCTGCTATTCCTGCAGTGTCTTACTCTTACTTTCCTTTTCCAAGGTAGAAAGTAAAACTGCTTCAGAGAAAAGAAAAGAGAATTTTTGGTTTGTGTGTTTGGTCAAGGACCCATGACTTCAAAGAACCTGGCTTGAGAGTTAAAGGCTAGTACTAATTAACTCTGTAGTTTTCATCTTACATAAATTTAATTTTACTAGGGAATATTAAAGAAATTATTTAAACCACTCAGGCAGCCATGTTATAGAATTATTAATAGTGAAATATTTAGTTCTGAAGTTTCCAATATTTAATGATGGTTAATAACCAAAAGAATGAGGCTCATGCATATTTTAATAGTCAATCTGTATTATGGTTCTGTTATTGATATTGCTTTTTTGTGTGTGTTTGTTATGAAGCAGTTATGAATGCTATATTACCAGCATGCGCCACCCTGGCTGGTTGATGGGGCTTTTGGAATGAAACATCCAATTCTGGTTGAACAAACCAGGGTCTCAGTTTCGCTAGGTAAGCAATTTACCAACTGAGCTGTATTCCACACCATAACTAAGGGCTTTGATTGAATCATTGAGGATAGTATCATTGAGAAATAAGTGAGAAAAAAAAGCATAGGAACTTTGAAATGTTATTAGTATGGTTAACAAGGTAAAAAAAAAAAAACTTCTTTCTAAATGAAGATAAAAGTTGAGCGATGTAGAATATAAAATACAGCCATTTAAGACTACTGAAAAAAATAAGTAAAACTTTTCAATCATAATTCAGACACAGTTTGCACTTTCGATTCAGATAAAAATGGTATTGTTTCAAGTAATTGTCATTACCAGCTGATTTGTAAAGGGCAGAGTAGACCAAATCATATTGTATAAGTAATTTGCAGTTTTGAATTTCTCTAAGGGTTAGATGAGAAATAATGCAATAATTATTTGCAGCACAGATTTAATTAACACCTTGTTGATTTAATTACATTTTACTTAATTTTTCCTTAGCATTTTGCCACCTTTTCCACTGAAATAAGATTATATTAAATCTGAATTTATCTACTCGCGTTCTATATTTCTATTAGGAAAAAATATGTAAATAATAAATAGTGAATATTAATAGTCAAATTACAACCAAGAATATATTTGCATCTTTCTGAACTCTCTGATCAGAACAAATTTCCAGGGCATCAAATTGCTAATATGAAATAATTATAAGCTTTGAAATCATAAAACATGTACATTGATATCATTAGTTATAAATAAACAGAGGTTATATACCCCATTTCTACCTTGGAGCTCCTTACAATAGAGAAAAAAATAATTTGTATTCAGATAGTAAGATTTCAAGACAAGCCTAATTAGTAACTATTAAGTGATTCTGATTTTAGCAACAAAATGATAGATTTGAAGATAGAGCTTCCCAGCTTTATAGGAATTTTAAAATTAACATTGTTTGGAGGAATAGTTATTAATGCTAAGTATAAGTAAGTGTTTATATTGCAACAACAGGCCAAGACTTTAGCCTATTAGAGTTATCTCTTCAAAGGACAACTGTATTATCAACTTTAATTATGTTCTTGAAATTATGTTAGGAAAGCCTTGTTAATATTTAATAATATATTCCATTTTCACAGTTTATTTTAGAACCTTTAATCTCATACCAATATGTACAGGAGATTATATTTTTCTGTGGAGTACAATATTATAAATTCTGTAGTCAGTTTGCTAAGTTACGACAGTCATGTTTCATGTTCATTGTCTGAAAAGCTTACCAAATCATAAAAGTTCCTACAATCAGCTTTACTGACACTCTCAGTTTTGCTTTTTCTGTTTGTGTATGTTTTTGTTTGAGACAGGATCTCTCTATTATATAGCTCTTGCTGTCCGAGTACTTGTTATGCAGACCTGTCTAGCCTCAGCCTCAGAGAACTACCTGCTTCTGCCTGGAAAAGTTCTCAAGCTAAATGTTTGTGCCACCGTGCCTAGCCTGAATTTTCAATGGTTTTTTTTTTTTTTTTTTTTTGGTTTTCCGAGACAGGGTTTCTCTGTGTAGCTTTGCGCCTTTCCTGGAGCTCACTTGGTAGCCCAGGCTGGCCTCGAACTCACAGAGATCCGCCTGGCTCTGCCTCCCGAGTGTTGGGATTAAAGGCGTGCGCCACCAACGCCCGGCATCAATGTTTTTAAAGACTGTCTTATACTGGAGGTTCTTCTGCAAAGTTGAGGCTCTCATGTCAAGTCTGATGATTTCTTCCAGGTTTTATTTCATTATGCTCTAATCGCTCTCTGTTCCTCATTCTATTTTGTTTTAAACTAGCACAGTCCTTACTTGTAACTGCCTAATATGCGTTCTACATCTATCAATTCGGACCAGCTTGAAGATACATGTATTATATATATATATCATTATATACTTTCCTCGTTGAAGAAGTCTCAGAAGAGTCACAACATTTGCAAGAGAGAACTACACAAAAAGGCCCAGGTAATGTGTCTCCCTCAATCAAATGTTTGCATATTCATTGAAAATAGCACTATACTGTGTGAAGCACTAAAGACGCATGTGGTAACAGTCTTGAACTTCTTTCATTAAATGAATTTAGATCTTACTACTACCTAAAAGCACAATAAATGAGCAAAATACATGCAGCATTCTTATAATTGCAGAATTGGATGACACAGATTATGACTGTACTATGAGACAATCACACACATGAAAATATAACATTTATTGATAAACAGCAATGATTGATTGTAAATTATTATTAATATTAATAAGTGTAATAACTAAAAACCAATATTACATTAAAATTAACTATTTCAATGAAAAAAGATAAAATTAACAAGTTAATAATATGAATCCTAACCACTGGATAATCCTAATGAAATAATTTTCCACATATATAAAATTAAACTTTTTTTGTTTGTAAGTAATGTATTTCACATATAAATATAAAAATGTGCCATGCTATTTCAAGAGGGCCCATGAAGTACACACACATATATATATGTATGTGTATATATATATAATACATATAAGCATATATAATTATACATGTGTATATAGTCAATATTGTGTATATTTAAAACATTTAATTCTTATTGATTCAATAACCTGAAAATTTGCAGCAAACACAGAAGAAATATTTGTATTTTATGTACTATGTTGTCAAAAATACATTTTAAGTAATAGGATGTTGAAAAATTCAATTGAATTTACAGCCGAATTTCCCCTAAAATCCACACTGATAATGTTGAGAGGCTTGAAGGTTATATATGCTTAGACAAGAGTGAACATTTTGATGATCATAGGCTTTAGTTTATATGATAATGTTGAATTTTTTGAATGGTTTGTTTCTTTCTGAATTTGTTTTTAATTAAAATTTTAATGTATATACTTATACTTTTTTTTTTTGGTTTCTTCGAGACAGGGTTTCTCTGTGTAGCTTTGCACCTTTCCTGGAACTCACTTGGTAGCCCAGGTTGGCCTCGAACTCACAGAGATCTGCCTGCCTCTGCCTCCCGAGTGCTGGGATTAAAGGCGTGCACCACCACCACCCGGCTATACTTACACGCTTTAAGTTCATTTTCATATACAAACTTACAATCATATTTCATATACTTCATGATTCATGGACAAGTTAGTATCCAGGACTTACTTAAATGAAGATACTTTACTTTGGCATGGGGCTAATTTGAATGTTTTCTTTTCCTTCACTCAAAGCACTCCTCACTGGGATTTACAGACAGAGTGACAAACCCTTCACAGTGTGTAAGGTGCAGGCAGGTGTGCAGCTGTGCCTGAAAGGCCTTCCCTTAGTGTCACAGTCTGGGAACTCTCTTTGCATACTGCCTGACCTGATTATTCATGACTTTTTACATAATGAGAGAGGAAGCTTTCCGACATGTGAGGTATGCCACGCATAATCTGCAGTCATGCCACAATTCCCAGAAGTCTTGGGGTTTTCTTGTTTGTTTGCTTATTTTTATTTCCTCCTTTTTTTTAAGAAAGTAATTTATCTGTAAAAGTGTCCATTAAAGATGCCATTTTTGAAAAATATTATTCCTTTGAGCATTTTATACTCTCCCTTCAATTTTTTTTTTAATTTTTAGAATTTGTGTTTGATTTAAATTTAAACATCTAACTTCATTCATTTTAACATATAACTTCATTGCTGTTTTGTTCTTTTTTCTCACTGTATTTTTCTACCGTGAAGTTTTGTTCTGCTCATTGAGAAATCTCAATACTATCTCAGAGACTCTTAATTCGATAACTAGTTCTATGTATTTCATTGCTGAAATTTATTATATTTTCATTGTAACACTTATATTCCTACTTAAAAAGTATGTATTTGCTCCTGCTTCTTTTTCCTATAATTCTTCTGCTGGTTTTATACAAGTATGAATGCAGAGAGTAGTTATGTGAAATTGTGAAATTCAAGGTAGGCATGATGTTACATGCCTTAGAACTGAGAATATGAAACAGGAGAATTGTTGCACATTGAGGCCAGTCTAGGATGCACACTCTTCAATCATACTCTCTGTGTTTTACCCCTGTTCCATTATAAAACATTTACAGTGTGCACAGAGGAAATAGGTGTTATCTCTGCCTAATAGACCTTCCCTTGTTCAAAATCCTCAGTGGACAACCACCTAATTATCTAATTTGAAGCTGTTCCAGTAAGTCTGGTATGAAGTGTCATGAATTCGTGTAGGAAAATAGACTGGGGTCTTTCCAAGTTGTTGAATTTTAATTCTTGTGTATGGAATTAACTTAGAACTCGTTTGGACCACACTTCTTCCCCCAGCAATACACTTGCACACATATTACATTGATTTTCATTTATTTTTTGTTCACTGAATGCTCTCAACTCATTTCTTCACGAATTTCTTTGGGAATACCAGAAAACTGACAATAGCATTTTCTCAAAGTGCAGTAGAGTTATTCTCCTTTATGAATTAGTTTTTGCAAATTTGAATATATTTTAAGTAGAGGTGTATTATTTCACCAAACATTGAAATCTACTCGCATATTTTTCAATTAATTGATATTTATTATTTTTGTTATTTTATTGTTAGACGACTTAAGATAAAATATTTCCTAATGTAGATGAGACCATAAAAAATGATGTGTTGGGGCTCTGCACTTTTCTTCCCACCAAAGACATAAACATGCCAGTTCAAGAGTAACACACAGGTCAATTCATTTTATGAACAATCTATAAGCTGGCTGAAAGGATTCTGGCAATAGTAAATCTAGACATATTGAAGCTATTTGGAAAAGAAGCACACTTATGTGCCATAACCCTTTCTCTCTTCTCAGCATGATATAATCAAAAGATCTCAGACACCCATTTTCCACCATAAGAATTGAGGAGCTATGCTACACATGCAGCATATTGCCAGAAAACCTGGATCTTAAACAAAAGACTGGGGCCAATCATCCTGACTTAGGGAGGTGTTTGAGTGTGATACACAGCACCTTGGGGACTATCAAGTATATACATAACATTTTATACCAAGCAGAACCAATCAGATCAAGTGAGAGATAATCCTCATCTTAATTGAGAATAGAACACTATCTCATGTATCCTATGTTCACATGTTTAGTCAGTTGCCAAATATCTATTTCTGTATAACCCAACTCAAAGACTCGGGAGACACAGCACATTCTAGTTATCCATTGACTAAGACCTAAGAACAAAAAGTTGGTTTGATCTAGCATTAATCTTTTTGTCACATTTTTCCCAACATTCAAATGAAGATTAAAAAGCAATATTTCCCAAATGCTACTTCACCTGCAAGGAAAAAAGTATTGTTAAACACCCGTGTTTTACTTTCCAAAGACACTACAGTCTCATCTGACTCAGAACACCAGGAGGTTCCAGCAAGTTGTACAGTCCTGGAGGACACAGAAGACAAAGTTGAGCAGATTCCTACAAAGGTTTCAGAAACCTACACAATCTCTGGGAAGCTTAAAAAGGCTCCTCTCTTGTAGGAAGAAAGTCTGTGACAATATATTGACAGATTTATATAGTGTGGCAGCATGAGCAAAGTGAGTCAATGAAGTAAGAAGAAAATGTTACCAACAATGAAGGGGAGAATCCTCAGAGAATGTACCTAATGACACAGGAAAACAAAAGATCCTGATGTGGACCTTGAAGTTGCTAACATAGAGATGCTCACCAGGGCAGAAGAACAAAGCTTGAACAGAAACTATTTCTGGGGAAGAACTTATTAAAAATTTCCAATTAGATATCATGGAGCTGAAGAATTAGTAACTGAACTAAAAGTTTGACAAGAGGTGCTCACTAGCAAGTAGATCCAATATTAGAAAAGGTGACTGTATTAAAAATTAATTGGAAAGTGTTAATCTAAGGAGCTAAAAACATGAAGTAAACATAATCAACTAATGGAGACAAAAAAACATAACTATCATTTAGGGAATATCAGTGGGACAATAGATATGAAAAGAACAATGTTTAATTAAAAAAATAATTGTTAAAATTATTTCAAACCTGGGTTGCAGGAACCTAAAACTTCTCAAAAAGATGTCTAAAATTTACTCACATAAGATATTATACTAATATTGTTATATGTCTACTTTAGCATTTTGAAGACTGTAAGGGAATAGGTACAAGAGAATTGTGAAGAGGACTTTGTCAAGTTGAAGCAAATGGACAATGAGAAGAGACATTAACAGTACAGGAAACATAAACTGCAATGGTAAAGAAAAAAACTGTGGATGAATTCTGTATTATTCTAATTAGAGCAGGAGATCCACTTTCTATTCTAAAGTCTTGAGGTAGGTTGGCCAGCTCATCACACTTGAACAGTTAATAAAGACTGTCCATTCACAGGCTTCTCTGAGGTTTGTTCTTTCTCCCAAGAGCACACACTGCATGTTTCTATTGAAACACACTCTGGTCCTCTTCACTACAGTAAGCAATCTTACAGCACACTGTTGGGCAACCGCTTAGCATTTACTTGGGCTTGTGTTGTTTTACTCCACAATTAGCTTTTCCACTACTGTTAATTTTAGTGCAGTCCAAAGAGGATGAGAACTAAGAAGAAACCAGACATTATGCCACCAGGAAAACTACTGCAAAAGGTAACAAGAAGAAAGGTGTTTACTCCATAAAAATGACGGACCAACAGGTCAAATGGTAAAAACTTCTGGATTTCGAGAAGCTGGAACAGTAACTGGATGAACAATTGACAGAAATGCGACAGAAAATGTTAAATGGTGTTATGGTAAACTCAAAGCTATCTTTTAAAAAGAATCTCGAACTATGACTCATAACACGGAAGTACATATCTGCAGTAGCAAAGATTGCTGAAGATAGACAGTGGTATTGTGTGCTATGTAAAGTCATTTGCTAATAGATGGTTCAACTCCAATCAAGAGAGAAACAAAACCCAACTTAACTTCAGGATAAAAGAGATTATCTATGTGTGCATTTGAGAACATATGTAGTTTCCTAGTATTTTGTTTGTATATAGGAGACACCTGATAAACTAAATTACATAGCATTTTAGTTCATCAGATAACATTGATACTGGTTTGTTAGATTTCATTAAAAAACAAGTGTCTTGTTTTGTAGCTTTGAATAAAGTGATCTGCTTTGACTAAGTGACAAAAGCATTAGTTCAAGGATCACTACCTAACAAAGGAAAATTTAAATTATTCGGAAATATCAATAATAGCTGTCATTCATACATAATACTATAGCACACACGTAATGACCCTGAGGGTTATTTTTCTTTTTTACATTAAATGCTATTTGTCAAAAATGTGTTTGCCCTGTACTTGAGATTCAAAAGGAAAAAATAGCTTTCAAGTTATGAAATTAGGGTCAATTTTATGTTAATTTATTTTTGTAATATACCCTGAATTTCATGAAAGTAAATCAAAAGATACTATAATCATGAATTCACTATCAAAGAAACCACCTAGCACATACAAGTAACAGAAAACATTTGTACAATATGCAAAAATGTACAATCTGAGTGAAGAAAGCCAAATCAATGGAGAACTGAATGTCCAGTCCAGACATTTATATGCAGCAGTCTATATATTTATATGGATTATATATTTTTCTTTAAAAACCTTGAAATTATATATATATATATGTATATATATACATATATATATAAAATCACACATATGTAACTTAAATAAGCATATCTCTATCACTTCTTTATCATTTTGAATATATTATTTATTTTATGTATAGCCATTCAATTACAAGTCAATTTCATGCCAACTGTAAACAATTCTAACACATATCTTTGGAGGCAAGTGTTACTGTGTAATGAGGCCATTTCTGAACTGAAACTTTTTCACCTTCTGATCTTTTGAACTTCCTCCCAAAACTTCCCTGGCTTGTTATTATTCACCTTTATTAAAGTTTACAAATCTTCAGTTTACTTTATTGGCATTAATAGTTCCCTGCTAGAAGGAAAGCCATGAGCCATGTGAGGGTTTTTGTTTTTGTTTTTGCTTTTTTTGTGTGTCTGTGCGTATGTGTGTTTTGTTTTTTTGTTTTTCTTTTTGTTTTTTTTGTTTTCATAGTTCTATCTGCAGAGTCTGGATGACAGCCAGGGGCTGATGGATGCTTCTTGAAAGAAAGAATGAATGAAAGAGCCAGATAGAAACTGTGTTTTAATCAAAAGGACACTCTTCTCAGCTAGTAAACAGCCGTAAATCCGTAATTGTAAACATAACTGTGGAGAGTAATCATATGACAGTTGGTGCTTTTATTCTATGGTTTCCTTTTACTGCCAAGGCACTGAAGAGACAAAATGTCATTTGTATCACCACATAATTATGAATCTGATATAAATTTAAGTTTTTCCATTTAATATCAGCCTTTCAACCTTTTTCTAAAGTTTGAGGGGGAAAAGAAAGCATTTTTATAGAATGCTGCTTGAATAGAACCATATAAACAGCTGCCTTTTTTTTCTGAACAATAACATGATTTTAAATATTTTTTCAGCTCCGAAGTAAATGTGATTTAAAATGGTATATAATAACATGCTTCTTTTTCATCAAGAAAAATGCGCACAAGTTTTATAAGCTCTTTACTAGCAAGATGATTTTATGTATGATTGCTTTTTTATATTATATTTTCTCCCTATTTTAAGAAGTTTTACTGTTAAAGTGAGAAAGCTATTTACTTTGTTCTGCCTCCTGAAGCTGTTTGGTACACTGTGAAGCACATTAGGCTTGGACTTCGAATCCATCATGTCTGCGTCTGACCCCATAGCTTTTGTCTTGCTACTTCGATCATTCACAGAAACAGTTTTCTTGTATCTGCAAAATGTGGACTCCATGGTTAGGCTTTCTCAATGGCAAATTTGAGACCAGATGACTCAGAAACAGTTCTTGCATGTTGGATAAACTAGAGTTAGCCGATACCATGATATGGTTATCTAGAGATATAAGAACAAGCATGAAGTGAAAAGATAGGTGTTTTCAGGAAAATTATATATATATAAGGGTTTTCTGTACTTGGCTATTACACATCTCCTTTTGTCTTTAATGGCATCAAAACATGCTGTGCTACAGAATAATCAGTAGAATGTGTCTGTATCCCATTGTCTTTTAATTTAACATTACATTTTATTTTTTTAATTTAGTCTTTGGTGAAACAGAACTCTGAGAATTGCGTGTTGATTGTTAAGATTGCATTCATTCATTCACTTTTCTTTGCCAAGATATTAAGCCTCAGAGTCTAAGGATGGCTTAGTTAAAACGATGACTGTCACAGCTTTGACAACACAGGCTAATGCCAAAAGGAGCTTGTAGGTTTTACAACTGTGACTTGGAGAAACACAATTACATTTATGTGACTCTAAATATGTTTTCATGTTATAAAGAAAATAGATGGGAGGAGCCTAAAGTTGACTTCACTATCAATATTTGACTGAATCTCAGTATATAACTTTAAATTTGATGTTTCCTACAAATTATTGAGCCGTATTTTCATGTTCGAAAATTGACTAAATCATTTTGGTGATACATTCTTTCATAAATTTTGTCATTGACCAGCACGCTAAAATTCTAACATTTTGTTAGGTAGAAATAAATATTTTAAATTAAATAGGTAAAACTAAATATAATATTATCATAAAACTGAACTGTGTACACACTGTTTTACAATGAGAATATTCAAATCTGAACACGAACTCATTTAGAATTATTTTCCATTCAGAGAGCTATTTTTCTCAGACCAACTGCTAATCATTCATCCCTTTAGACATGGTGGCTTTTAACCTGACACTGCTAGGTTCTGAAGCTTCATATGGTGTTTCAATCAGGGTGATTGTGTAACAAGAAACATGCAAGGGGAAAGGCAATTAACCTTCCCAGCTTAAAATGGAAAATTGAAAAACATAAATGTGAGTTGGAATACATAGGTCAGACATAGCAATGATCAACTTCATTACTTTTTTTCCTGGGTATTGAAAGAACTTGGTTGTGATTTAAATCTTTTCATAAAATTTGTATTTGGAGCAAGAGAAAAGAGAATGGTTCAGTGCTTAGATAAGACACTTTTATGTTTCCCATTAGTTATGTTTATAAGTCCACGTGGAAGGAGTAGCTAAAACACACACACACACACACACACACACACACACACACACACACACACATATATGTGATGTCTCCATCAAAACTATCCCCTCGGTATTTAAGAAACCCCATAGAAATGGAGTCAGAAAGAGTGTAAAAGCTAGAGGGCATGAAAGACAAAGAGAAAACAAGGCCTTCTAAATCAACATGATGGAAACAGATATGTCAGCAGAAACTACCATAGAATAATCAAGACCTTTATGGCTCTGAACCAGAAGGGCCCTTAAAGCTGAAAAGAGATGTAGGCACATGGCCCAATCCCTAACTCAGAGGCTTCCTCAAACTGATTACCACTTGAAAATGAAAATTTGGTTTCCTCCAAGAGAGTTTCACTGGGCAAACAAACTACTTTTAAGGGTAGACTGCCTGCTGCCCCATCAGTAGATGGTTAACAGAAAGTGAACTAAATTTAATCTTTGTAGGTTTCTTGTCTCACAATAATGCACACACACACACACACACACACACACACACACACACACACACACAC